>JAOXJP010252031.1:0-21890 GCA_025762735.1 Platanus orientalis
TTGAGCAGGTCAAAACCAAGAACCTAAGTAGGCGACATCACTTTGCACTGCTCACCCCACCCCCCACCCCCCACCTCTAGGATTAGATCCTGGGTGTTCCCTATGGAAGACATATGCCTCAACCGCCAGAGCACTAGGGCGTTGGTGATGTTAAGACTCTAGATCCAAAAGCTAACACTTTTCCAAAGTGGCAGGTTAAGAATGCAATTGTGTTGTCATGGTTGCTCCATTCCATGCAACCTAAAATTGCAAACACATATGTATCTTCCCATTGTCAAAGACATTTAGGATTCTGTAATTCAGACCTATTCCAAAAAAGGGAATAAGGTTAGAATGTATGAACTTCATAAGAAAGTTTCTCAACTTAGACAAGGAGATAAATCTCTCTCTTCCTACTACTCTACTCTTAGAGGTTTACGGCAGCATAATGATTACTACAAGACGTATTGTGCTAAATGTTCCAAAGATATGGTGGATTATAGTAGAGAACATGAGGAGAATTACGTTTTTGATTTCTTAGCAAGACTAAATGTAATACCCCGAATACCCTTGAGGAGTATTTTGGAAAACAAAATAAAATAAAATAAAATAAAGATAAAAAGGGATTTTTCCCTTGTTGCACCACTAAACAGGGAGAGAGTGGCTGGTCAAAAGAGGAAGAAGAAGAAGAAAAGGATGAAGAGAGGAAACCAGTTGCTCTTCATTCATTCGACTACCTGAAAGAACAAAAATGGAGAGAAGCCGAAAGGGAGTTGATCAGAAGGGAGGAAAAGTAAGGAAATCGCCGGATTTTGCCAGAACAAAGGGGAAATCATCAAATCGGTAAGTATCCTTTCTCTTCTTTGGTTTATAACCTTGTTTTCAAATTTAGGAAAAATTTTGATAAGGTTTTCAAAGATGAATCAAGAGTAGAGTGATGAAATTACAATATCAAAATTAAACTAGATGATGTATATGAAGATTTTGGAGATTGGAAAAGGATTTAGAGCATTTTTGGGTGAGAACTTCTTCTAAAGCTTTAGGATCCGAGATTTCCACCATGACATTGATTTTAGTTTAAGAGAAATTATTTATATAAAGGTTAAATTATTTCTGTAAATTATTTTGTATATGGAATTTTATAAGATTACTATTTTCCTTAATTTAGGTACTTAAAGATCTAAGAGAGCATATAAATTAGAATGTTACAATGATAATGCATGCACATATATAATTTTATATGTAAATCTACATTATTAGCATTTCGTAGGCAATGTTAATGCTATTATTAAATTTATCTTGTATGTTCACGAGGATTTGAAGTTAGAATTGTCTCTTTTAGGAATTGATAAGTGAATCCCAAGCTCCTCTTTAGTTTGCATTCAACATTAGACTTACTTAAGAAAATGTTATGAAAATGCATAATATCTTGCACTATGGTGATTATTATATATCCATTTTAAGAGGGTGCATTTGTAGGAAATTGATCTATTTATATTGAAATGTTAATGCATACCCTTGGATTTAGTAGTAAATGTAAAAATGAGTTGGTCATTTACATTGATTACTTTAAGCTTACTTGTAAACCCAAGAAATAGATTATCTGCTTAATATATGACAAGTTATAAGCATGAGTAGCCTTCTATCGGACTGTGACTCCATCTTTATAGTTGAATTGATTGAACCTTTTTATCATTTATCATTTGATTAAATGTTAAGAGTTTATATAAGAATACCAATGGCATGGAGAATTGTTGTGTTCTATAATTGCAAAACATTATGATGATTTGAATCATGTACTTTATTAATATGTGAACATAAGCATATAGGGGCTGTATTGCATGCTTTTTATGAGTTAACAATGCAAGAGTGCAGTAGCACTGTATGTTTTGCAAGTGCTTGTGATTATGTTGTGGCCCATGTTGAGATGGCTGAATATACTATTATACTTTTGCTATCAGGGAAAGTTATTGGGATACCTCTATTATCCCTGCATATTGAGATGCAAAAGGAACCCCAAGATATAGGAGATCCAAAACTGTCTACACAGCTTGACCACTCAACGGGGTTCATAAGGGCTAATAAGCCTATCCCTGCTTATTGAGACGTAGAAGGGATCCCCTGATCTAATCAATCAGGAGTTGCCCAAGTGACTTCCTATGTTAGGAAGATCACCCAACGGAATCTAGGTATGCTATGAGCTACCGAGGCTGGGCATGTAGAGATGCCATACTCAGAGATGATTTTGTACCTAACTGCCAGAATATATTGAGATGCCAGAGATACATGACATGGAGCTGCTAGGTTTCCTTCCACAGCGACACTTACCCAATGCACCAGAGAGTGCCAAAGTTTGTATTGCATGCATATAGATATTTGCATTGCATACTTGCCTTATGATATGATTTATATTGCTTTACTAAGACATGGACCACAATTTTTAATTATTATTGATGGATTTTATTTATGTTATGTTCAACTACATATTACATGTCCTTGCCATATTGTTGATAGAAACCATGTAGTAATGATTTTATGTTAGATAAAATGACAAATTAACTTTCAAGAGATAAACTTCTTAAATGAACCTTGGTTATATATATAAATATTGAGATGTATCATATACGCTAGTATGATATGATTCTTATTTTGGGTTATGTTATGCTTATATATGCATGGCTTTTAAAACATGTTTTATCGATTATGGTTTAATATCGCTATATATATATATATATATATATTATATTGTTATAAACATTAAACTGTGGGGTTTACTCATGGAGCTTTAAAGTTCACCCATTTATTAACACCTCGCAGGGGACAAGATATTAGAGAAGGCGCTTCAGTGATTTTGTTGTTGAGTTGCTGAGACGGGCTGACTGTAGATTTTGTGATTCACAGAGGATATTAGATTGATGTGATAGAGTCTAGATAGTAGGAGGGTTTGAGTACATTTTGACATAGTGAACCTATTATAATTATGTTCATAGTTGATAGTTAGATATATTTTGTTCAGTACAGAAATAGATATTGCTTAATATTGAATTTACATTGTTACTATTCCTATTTGGATTATTGAGGGGCTATCTGGAGGACAACATATTTTTGGGGATAAATTGGACATTTGGGAATGTTGTGTTTGATGCATTATAATTGATAAACTTCTTAGTACAGGGTATGTGTTCCCATAGGCTCTATTTAAGCAATAATGCTGCCGGAATTTTGTTACGGTGACCCATAGAGTCATGTTTACTTCGAAATTAAGAGGTAAACAGTGAAAAGGATGTCGCTAAACTGCCACGTGTTGAGATCTGAGAATCATTCGATTTCGAGGCATCACACTAAACTTTAAGTATGATGGTATTCGGGTGCAAATTCCTGGGAAAGATCCCCTTCCCTCGTTAAATAAAATGTTTTCTTATGTCCAAGAAGAAAAGGATCGTCGTCATGCTATGTTGAGTCCTCCAGTTTTTGCTGTTGAAAAATCAGCATTTATTTCCTCTTCCCAACATGGTAGTAGAGGAGGTTCTTATGGTCGAAGTGGTGGTGGTAGGAGGTCTTTTTAGAAGATGATAGGGATAAGCTCAAATGTGAGCATTGTAGTCAGTTCTCGAGTAACTTGGATATATTTGTTGAAATCAAGAAGTCATGTGTTTTCTACTCTTGTATCCTTTCCAAAGATAATAGAAACTTAGTCTGAAAAATGGATTAAAATCCGCTGTTATGACAATGGGGAGAGTATATGCCTAGCACATTCTCTTTCTACCTTAATCAAATGGGAATTACCCATCAAACTACTTGTTGCATTACAAAATGGAGTTGCTAATACCCACCTGCATCGATACACCTCTCCTTCTCGTTTGTTTCCTATTCCTCCAAAAGTTTTTTGGTACATTTGATATGTTCATGTTGATAAGTCTCATTGATTTAACTTGATCCTAATCTCTTAAGTGTATTTGTTTGCGCTATGCTTCTAATCAAAAGGGTTATAAGTGTTATCATCCTCCTACTAGGTAGCATTTTGTTTTCGTGGATGTTACATTTCATGAGACTATTCCATTTTTTTCCCTCCAAGTCATTAGTTCAAGGGGAGCTCTCCACGGTGGATCCTTCTTTTACTTCACTTCTTATTCGTTCCTTCTTCTTTTTTTTATTCAAGTATCAATATTGGTACTGATAGAAAGGGGGAGCAAGCATTTAAAGTGTGTTTGTGGAAACAAAAAAGGCAGCTCCACTTGAGGATCCTTTTGCATCCCACGAAGATACTTCTTCTGATCCACCTCCTAATCTAGGTAATTCCTCTTTGCTTCCTATTTCCCCTGTTGATAATTCTAATCTCCCTATCACAGTTCAAAGGGGTGCCTAATCATACATCAAATTTCCTATTGCCAACTTTCGGTCCTTATCATTCTTTGTCTGCTTCCTGTTGTTGTTTTGCTCTTGGTTTGTCATCTATTTTTGTTCCTTGCAATGTTACAAAGGCTTTGTCTTAATCATAGTGTAAGGCAGCCATGAAAGAGGAAATGTGACTCTAGAAAAGAATGGAACTTAGGATCTTATTGATCTGTCGTGGGATGAAGTTCCTGTTGGTTATAAGTGGGTGTACACTGTCAAGTTAAAACCTGATGGTACTGTGGATCACTACAAAGCCCAACTAGTTGCCAAAGGTTATGCCCTAACCTATGGCATTAATTATTAGGAGAGGTTTGCTCCAGTGGCAAAGTAAAATTCTATTTGGGTTTTATTATCTTTAGCTGCTAACTAGGCTTGACCTCTTTACAGTTTGATGTGAAAATGTTATTCTATATGGTGATTTAATTAAAGAAGTTTCTATGAAGCTTCATCTTGGTTTTTTCCCTTCTTCCTCTAAAGGAAAGGATTGTCAGTTAAAGAAAGCTCTTTATGGTCTAAAACAATCTCCTCAAGCATGGTTCGAGCAATTTCATATGGTAGTACTGAACACTGTTCTCTCTTGGGAACACATTGGGGGAGCCAGGCATGGGTCCACACAACGCATACACACGCACACAACACAACATCCAGGAAAATACTTCCACCAGGATTTGAACTCACGACCAAACTTAGCTCTGATAGCATGTTAATGGAAAAATTAACCAACTCTCCCAAAACCTTAAGGTGTTAGGAGATACACAAATTAATATACTTCAACACTGAATTATTGTATACCAAACAAATTGGCTCAAGTGTTGAGGCTTCAAAAGATGCTGATTGGGTTGAATCTGTATATGATTAGACGGTTGACCTCTGGTTACTGCACTTTGTTGGAGCAAACCCCGTCACATGATGCAACAAGAAACAATCAGTTGTTGCTCATTCTAGTGCTGAAGCGAAGTTCTATTTTATGACTCATGGTATATGTGAGCTTTTGTGGTTGCGTATCCTTTTCGAGCTCGGCTTTCCTATTACTATTCCTATGAATCTTTACTGCGATAACAAGGCTGCTATAAGCATTGCCCATAATCCTGTGCAGCATGATCACACCAAGCATAACGAAGTTAATCAATATTTTATCAAGGAAAAGCTCTTTTCCGTCCTTATTTGTACTTATTTTGTAAAAATAGGAGATCAGCTTGCTGAATTATTTACCAAAGGCCCTCAGTCGTGCTAACTTACATTCTTTGGTTGGTAAGCTAGGTTTTTCAGATATCTACCACCTATCTTGAGGGGGAGTGTAAATGTATGAGTATTATTTGGGTGTTTTTGTCTTTTTCATATATGTCATGTTGATGGGATCTTTCTACTCTCATACATGAGGGTATTTATGTAATCTCCATTATATATATATAAAAGCAATCTTATGAGAGAGTACCCCTAACTCTCTCTGCATTTTCTCCATCATCTTCTTCTCTTTTCTCTTCTCTTCTTCTTCTTCTTCTTCTTCTTCTTCTTCTTTCATTCTTTCAAGGTACAAACACCAAATCTTTGTTTATTTCAAAAATCCAGCCAATATAAGGTTTTTGGATTACTAGAAACCACGATCATCTTCAAATCCTAAGCACATCACTCTTCTATCCCTACTCGAATCCATCAAACCAACATCAAAGCCTGCTGGTAATTGAAGCCAAGGGTGAGGGAAGGAGGGGAAACAAGGCTACTTGAAGTATGCCAATGCTTGCCAGTTATTGAAATAATAATAAAAAAAAGGCTAGGAATTGGATGACCAGCAATTATATGACTGTTAACAAAACCTTACCTAACATAAGACCAAGGTTTAAAAAGTATGTTTCAATGTAAATGTCGACCAATCAAATGACAGCATGTTGGAAATGTCAAACTTGTAGTCAAAATATTGCATAACTCAAGGAAATATTGCAAAATCTTTGAAAGTAGTCATTGGTACTTCTAGAAACAATTAAAAAAAAGCACAACATAGATTTTTTAATTATGTAATCACTATAAATTTCCATATAATGTGAAGACTACAAATTTACAACAACAAAAATTATTTGCTTCTAAATATTAGACATTTTTTTATATCATTTAATATGAAAGCTAATAAGAGTAAATAAAGATTTTAATTATGAAGATGCTAATGTATTTGTGGGGATGCACACAAGGCTGAGCTAGGCCAGGCCGGGCCTTTGGCCAAAGTTTAAGTCCAGGCTTAAGCTTGGGCCATGCTCAGGCTAACCTTGGCCTAGCCAAAGGCCCGAAGGTCCAAGACTTTGTTGAGATATATATAGTTTTATTCTTCTTTATATGATGAATAAATAGGCCTAGGGCCAGCCCGAGGCCTGTAGATTCAAGCTGGGCCATGCTTGGCCTTGAGGCCTGTGTTTTTTAGGCCACAACCTAAGAAGGCCCGGCCCAGACCATGCACACCCCTATGTGTTTGTTTACTTTTTTGTAGAAACCCAGAAAAATAGGACATGGGACCATGTATTATACATTATAATTTATCCATAAATCAAAAAATGCCAAATAAGAAAATTAGTCATAATAAATAGTTCATTAACCACAAAACTAAAAGACGGGCTTAAAGATAACCCAAAAAAATAGGAGAAGAAAGCTGTCATGTCAATGGACACATATTTCCTTCCCTCCCTCCATCCTCAAAAGCCTTTTCCACATGCTACAGTATTCGACCATAACCCTACGTACAATATCCACTCTTCCCTAGTTCAGCAAACATTGTCTCATGCCTTAACCCTGTCCCAAACATGGGAAAGCCTCCTCAAGACTATAAGGGGAGCAACCTGCACAAAGCAACTGGGGAGTCTAGATTAAGTTTACTTTATCCACCATCCAGCCAACAACTTCCCTATTAGAAAAATACCTTATATCACATCCATTACTCCACAACCATTCTAAGTTGGCACCATCAGCCACCCCTATCATCTAAGCACCTTAGACCTCCAACCAACCCAGATAATGCTTCAAACACCTCTATTGTTGGTGGGCTACGAAAACCATATCGCCATATTTCATGCAGCAATGTCGCAAGTATTCAGCTCATGATAAATCTCAAGCATCTTTGTTGGTACGCTCATTCAAGTCTACAAGATTGAACCCCATATTAGTTGCACCAACAGTAAACCAGCCACCTTTACCATTTGAAAAACCACTCGATCCTCTAACCAAACCCAATAATGCTTCAACCACCTCCAATATTGGTGGGCCAGGTTCAACGATGAGTACTGGAAAGAGATCCTATAGAACTGATGTTCAAAATAGATCAAAACAAGTTATTGTCTTCTTTTGATGAATAACAGATAATTTATGAATGAAAAGAAGTACAGAAGTAGACTCAAGCACAAGTTGAGGAAAGCAGACCAAACCCAAAAATACAAATCCACTTTGCATAAGAAGAGAAGGCCCGTTATACGTCTTCAATCTAGTAACCCCACTCTTAAAAAGATCATCAGCTACAGAGTTATCTGACCTACCTCTCCATCGAAACAATATGCTTAATCAGAAAGCTAAGGCACTTGCCTCTTTAATGAAATACAATAATCTCCAAGAAACCCTCCTCAGAGCCTAGAACCAACCAATGACACTAATGGAATCATCCTCAACAACAAATCTCTGAATACAAGAGAAGAAGCAAATCTGAGCCAAGACTTCATGCAACTAGCTAACTGCAAATAATCAGCTCACAATAATTCCCCAAGCATCTCTGATGTAAGACAGCCTAGGGATTTACGGAATCTAGGACTGAGCTACAGAAGTTTGTCCAGCATCACAGTAACAAGGATTTGCAATACAGAGATTTTGGGGTCCCATATATTTGTGTATATCCAATGACGCAAGAACAATTTCTATAATAAGCATCCATTGCTAAAAAAATGTTCCTTTATCTCTACGAAAACAGTTATATCATTTAATAAAAAGCTACATGTGAATATATACATATCAAATGGAGAACAACCTGCAATATGTCTATGCATGTTTTCAATAAACCATACTTTTGGCAGCCATGAATGATGAAATTTAACTCCACATATCATAATAAAGATATGATATAGCAGAAGTCCCTTAATAGTAAATGATTCTTAATAATGAAAAGAGCTCAGAAATATTCCTAATAGTGATAAAAGCTTAGTTTGGCAAACAGATTCCTACTATCACTCCTACACATTAAGCCTTCTATTTTACAAGCTTCTGTGTTCACTAGGCATGAAACCAACATACCTTATAATAGCTCCACTCAGTTTGGTCTCCAGATTTATATGAAAGAGGACTATCACTACAAAATGCAAGTTTTGCGGTGGACAGATATAAAATTCCCATTACTGGGCCAGCAGATGTGGATAAGTAGCATGCATAAGACTTCTGAAGTTGCTCCTCAGGAACAGTCTCAAAGGCCTGCCGAAAGATCTTCTCATAACCACCTTCTGCTAAAATTTTGGTTCCCTGAGCAATCCTTCCCATGGCAGCATCAGCAACACTAGGCCCCGTTTTCACTGATTGGAAAAAAAAAAAAAAAGGTCATCAGTATGGACACTTTGTGATTTGCTGAGAAACTTGCTGACAAGACACTATCAAATTGAGTGAACAAAATTTAACAAGTATATATGAAAATATAATACTTTATTTAGCAAAGAACAATATTTGTAGAGAAACTCAAAGA
This sequence comes from Platanus orientalis, assembly GCA_025762735.1. Classification (NCBI taxonomy): domain Eukaryota; kingdom Viridiplantae; phylum Streptophyta; class Magnoliopsida; order Proteales; family Platanaceae; genus Platanus; species Platanus orientalis. The sequence goes on from JAOXJP010252031.1 coordinate 9,071, forward strand.
CAATATAACAATACTTCAAAGACAATAAATACAGTTGGAAAGAAAACACAGCAATAGCATTATACTAGGAGGCTTAAGCAAGCACTTTTAAGATTAATATCCTTGCAAGTCTGGACTTTTAGTATACATGTCAGCCAAAGCAAGAAACCATACCTTGTACTATCCACATCACAGCAAAACCGTTTCTGAAAATATATGACAATACTAGCCACAGGGAGCACTCAGTAATATCTCGATGATGTTGATGAAAACTTCAGCCCTATAATCAGGGATGCTTTTACCCCCAAGGTGTTATCTCTTGCCATAACACCCGGTTACATGGACGTTTGAAAAAGAAGATTTATGGAGCAACCACCAGGCTACAGGAATGAAGCTAATCTTAATATCATTGCACAGATTCTCAAAGGCAACCTGAGGAGTTCATGGATAGACAGACCACTTCAAATGAGGTTTGATCTGAACAGAGTTGGGCATTTTCCATCTTTTGAGCAATCTCTAATTGTGCCAAGATACAAGCAAAAATGGTTGATATAGCTGAAGCTATTCCTGTCAAAATCCTAGAATTTCCCTTATCATGTAGGTCTTGTGATGAGGACATCGTGCCACGTGGCAGCCTCAGAATGTACCAGCATAGGAAGACGGTCCCAGTGAGCTTATACATGGACTCGGAGGCATATGGAGTTTTTCGCTTCAATACAAGGTTGATTTGGAGAAGTTTAGAGTTACATGCTATTTTGGAGGCATGTGAGGCCCACTCTCCCTTGATTGTGAAGCCACGTATGGACATCTTTATTGGAGAACACATGAATGATATTTATTTTAGTATTTTGTTTCTTTAATTTCAGTTTTATAGCTTTTACTTCAAGTTTATACATACTTTTTTGTGTCTAGAGTAGTTTAGGACATATATTTTGATTTTTTATATGGAATGTAAGTGGAAAAGCCCCAAATAAGCCTATGTTTGGCCTAGCTGACCACTAGAGAGATGAACGATTTCTCCTCTATTTATTTTTGTTTTTTCTATTTTACTTTGGCTTCTAATTTTGTAAACAAGCGTTTTACACCCTAATTTAAGTTTATAAATAAGAGGGGGGACCTTTGGTTGACCACTCAAATTTGAAATAAAATTTTGAAAGCTCTCTTGCTCTCTTCTCTTCACACGACTAAAGTAGAACTCTCCCTCTTGCTTGCCTAGGCTAGAGACTTGGTAATTTCTAAAGTGAAGGTTGGTGATTTCCTTCTTATTCTTCTTTTCCATATTATTTTCTCGTTTTTATTAAGGTTCTTGCTGCCACTGTCAAAATCCCATCTCCATCATCACCTATACCACTCCAAAGTCCAACACCACCATAATCCATCTCCTTCCTATACTTCTACACCAACCAAACCACCTTCTATCCCTTCCCTTGCATTCCCATTCCAAACAAACCCCACACCTATTCCTCTGCAATCAGTTAGTCATAACCCCAGAAAACTCCTAAGAAACCCATCTAAAAAATAAAAAAACCATTGCCCAGAATTTTTCCAGCATTCTATTCATTGGGTTTTGTGACTTTTAAAAAGGGATTATTATCCCCTATCAGGCCTAGGGATAGCATCCCTTGAGTTTTGAGTGGCCAAAATACCAAAAAAACCCGATCATTTAATCCCATTCGGCCAGCCTGTTGTTGATATTTTTCTCAAGATTTCTTCACAGAAAACCCTCTCTGTTGTAACCAGCTGCCTATGAGATTTATATTGCACCAAGGAATACATGTTGGTGATGGTTTGAATAAAGCTTAAGGAATTTGTTGATTTTGGCACACAAAATTTGCTGCTGAGATACGAGTTTTTGCCGAAGTGTTTGAAGAAAGTCTCCAATGAGACATGAAGTTCTGAAGCTCTTCTTTGGAGGCTTTTAAAGGCTTAAGTTGGAAGTTTCCCTAAGAGGTTGTTTTCCCTATTTTGGGCTGAAGAACTCTTTTACATCAACTTCTAGCTGCTGTCCAGATTTTACATCCCAAGTGTTCACTGAAATTCCTCACTAAAGACTGGTTTATTTTGGGTGCTCTAGTTGTGGCTTGACTGAAGATTACAGTTGGAAGTGGTCTTTTTCTTTTTTGAAAGATAAAGAAGATATATTAAAGAAACCAAAGGCTGCATAAGCAATGCACCATGACTACAACAAAGGAGGAAAGAAAACGCAAAAACAACAGCCAACCTAAGAAGACATAATAAAAGAGTTCCAGTCGAATAACCATTCCCCAAAGGAAGGGCGGATATTGACCGGAGCAGCATAGGACCAATCAAAAAGGAAAGAAAGCACCGTATCACGCAATCTGCGGTCTGACAAAGACGATCCTTCAAACGTCCTCCTGTTCCACTCAGTCCAGATAGTCCAACAGATCGCCGCAGGCAAGGTAGCCCAAATCACCTTACCCAATGAATTACACAACCTAGGAGGCTTAGAGGGCCAACTGCCAAAAAGATCACGAATAGAAGCCGGATGCACCTAAGGGACCCCCACACCCTCAAGGAAGAAGTTCCAAAGGCGCACTGCAGTAGGACAAAGGAGGAACAAGTGAAGCAGATTCAGCATCCATCATGCACATGCAACACCCATTTGGAATGATCAGGCCTCTAGCAATCACATTATCCATCGTAAGGGCACGGTTCCACCAAAGCAACCACATGAAGAAGGCAACTCTGGAGGGGATGAAAGCGTTCCAGATAAATTTGTTAGGACAAGAGGTATGGGCAGGGGCACACAACTTTGCATACAGTCTTAACAGAGAAACCATTCTCCACATCAGGAGTCCATAACCTCTCATCTTGCTTGCCTCTATCTCCTAACTTACCCTTCTCAAGAAGGTCCAACAACCTCCCCATCTCTTCAATTTTCAATCATTGAGATTTCTCCTTGGGTGAATATTTCAAGAGCACCACACCCTGGTTCTAATCATATGGTCACGCACAGAACACTTTGACAAGAAGTTATACTAAAGCAGGACGGAAATTCAATGCACAAAGACTGAGATGAGCACCATGAATCATGCCAGAAAGAAACATTTACCCCATTATTCACCACATACCTGATTAAGTTGTTAAACGATTTCCTGCTCTCATAAATGCCTCTCCAAACCCCACAACTGAAAGGCCCAGAGGGAGGCAAACCCTCCATTCGTACTACTCCTCTCCATACTTTGTTGCAACAACTTTCCTCCAAAGGGCATTACGCTCACCACCAAACCGCCACAGCCATTTGTTCAGAATGGCTCTGTTCATCAACCAGATTGAACGAATGCCTAAACCTCCTTGATCGAACGGCTTACAAACCTCAGACCACTTCACCCAACTAATTTTTCTTTGACCACAGTCCGAATTCCAAAGGAAAGTTCTCTGAAGTTTTTCTAGATAGTTGACAACTGACTTCGGGGCTTTGAATAAAGACATATAATGAATAGGGAGGCTCGATAGGACACTCTTCACCATAGTTAGTTTTCTCCCTTTAGAAAGATATCTCCCATTCCAGGTAGAAAGCCTTTTACTCACCCTTTTAATCACCGGGTTACAAACCTCCTTAGAAGAGGATTTAGCCCCAAGAGGGAGAACAAGATAAGTGATGGGAAAAGGGACTACCGAATAACCAACCACTGACACAAAATCCTCTAGATTTGCAATAGCTCCCACCGGACTTAAAGAAGATTTGTTTAGATTTACTTTAAGTCCGGAGATTCCCTCCAACAACAGAAGAATGCACCTCAGATTTCTCACACACTCCAAGTCCCCTTTCAGCATAAACAATGAGTCATCTGCAAATTGAACATACGGAATCGAGGAGCCCCCCACTAGGGGAGATAGACCTTCCAACAATCCAACTAACTCAGCCTTCGAGACCATCCTACTAAGAAAGTCGACCACCATGATAAACAAGTAGGGGAGCAACAGGTCTCCCTATCAAAGACCTCTGTTACTTTTGAAAAAACCTGCAACGCACCCATTCACAAGAACAGAGAAAGAAGGAGAAGACATGCAAATCAAGTTCCTCCATTTAACCCCATAGCCCATCTTCTGAAGAATCCAATTCAAGAACGCCTAGTTGACATGATCATATGCCTTCTCCATATCAATTGTACAAACAACTCCAAGTTTACCTGCCTTCAACATTGCATCAATGCATTCATTAGCAAGAAGCAAGAAATCCAAAAGGTGCCTTCCTGGGATGAAAGCATTCTGGGTCTGCGAAATAATAGTAGTAAGCGTGTCTTTGAGGCGTAGAGCAAGAGTCTTGGCTAACACCTTGTAGAGGCACCCCACCAGACTGACAGGGCGGTAGTCCTTCACATCTGACGGGCCTCTCTTCTTAGGAACAAGAGAAATAAAGGTCGCACTCACTTCTACACCATTGGTCGCCAGTATGGAACACCTCAAACACTTCCATAACCTCCTTGCCCACAACATCCCAATAGACCTTGAGAAATTTGGTAGGAAAGACGTCAGGTCATAGAGCCTTATCTTCCTTAAGGCTTTTCAAAGCACAAAGAACCTCCTCTTCAGAAAACGGCCTCTCAAGCCTTTCCTGTTGCTCATCACTGATCGCATCAAATTTAGCACCATGTAGAATAAGCCTAGCAGGCATCAGATCAGTGTAGAGGTTCACAAAGTACTACTCAATATGGTCCCGGATCACCCTTTGGTCATGCGACCACTCCCCGTCCACCCTCAATTTATTGATAGAATTGGAGGAAAATATCACATTAATCATCTTATAGAAAAATTTAGTGTTTTGATCCCCTTCCTTAAGCTAGGACACTCTAGATTTCTGTCTCCATGATATTTCTTCCATTTGCACCAATCTCTGTTATTCATCAACTACTTCCTTCTTTCTACTCACCTTGGCTTTAGAAAGTTACCCCGCTATATCTTTAGAATTCAATAAATCTAAAGCGAGAAGACAAGCATTTTTACGAGTAGCCATATCACCAAATTCCTTTTTCCACCTCAAAATCTTGCCTTTAAGAATTTTAAATTTCTGACCAAACTTAAAGCTTGCAGACCCTTCCACCCTAATTTCGGCCCACCAGATTTTTAATTTATCTAAGAAACCAAGGACTTCAAGCCACATCAACTCGAACTTAAAGGGGCACAGGCCCAACTGCATCTGCGGAGTCCTAAGGAAGACTGGAAGATGATTCGAACCCGGACAATGCACAGCTTCTTGGACAATCATAAGAATTTAATCCATCCAATCTGGAGAAAACATAAATTTGTCAAGACAATTGCGCGCCCTCCGCACTTGATTATTTGTCCAAGTGAATTCAGCTCCATTATGAGGGAGATTAACCAGCCCCTGATCTTCAATAAATTTGCTAAAGCACCACATCAAACCAGAAATTCTGGACACTCAACTTCTCAGAAGGAAATCTAACAGCATTAAAATCTCTGCCCAAACACCATGGAACATTCCAGTCATTTCTAATTCCCAATAACTCCTCACCTATTCGACCAAAATCAGGTTGGTCACATGGCCCATACACACCCGAAAAAGCCCAGCACATCCCATCTTCCTTATTCTTGCATAAAATTGACACAGAAAAATCCCCAACTCGAGAGTCAAATACTTCTACAACAGAGGAATTCCACGAAACCAGAATACCACCCGATCTGCCAACCGCAGGCTTATGAATAAATTTAAAAGGGTGCCTACCCCAGAGATCCACTTTCATCTTCCGATCAACCCTTTGAAGCTTCGTTTCCTAAATATAAAACAAATCCACTTTTTCTTTTCTAAGAAGCTCTTTGATGCCCTACTTCTTCTCCTCCCTCCCCAACCCCCTAACATTCCAAGTACAGAATGCCCTCATCATGATACTCAATAACGTGATGACAATCCCTTCTCCCCTTTTATTCTCAATCTGGGTTGCCCCTTCCCTTTGTAATTGACACTCAATTGGAGGTTTTTCAACTCCCTCGAATGACTTTCTTTTTCACGCCGATTGCTAGCTCCTTTAGTTCTTCTTGGACTCCAACTTCTCCTTTCTATTTCCTAGAGAAGTCGATTATCTGTTGTTCCATCTCATTGAATGAATAACCCATTCTACGCTTTACTTCTGACATTTTTACAACCCAGTCCGAACATAAGGGAGGTGGAGGAAGCATCAAAAGAGGTTCAACTTTTGTAAAATAATCGATTCCAGAGAAATCCTCGTCCCCATGCAAATACCCTCTTTTGTCCACAGAATCAAAGCCATCGGTTGAATAGTCCCCCCATTTTTCGAGAAGTCCTCCATCGATAGGATCCTGCAGCTCCTCAAGATTCAAGTTCGCATGGGCCCTATGATTCATACTTGGCCCCTCATCCAGAGAAAGAGGTCCATTGCATCCCTCGCCAAAAGCAACTTCCCGGCCAGGCCACTCTTCCACTGATTATGCCCAAGAGCTCCTTCCCTCTTCCTCTTCATCAAAACTCAGTGATACACAACTCACCTTTGCCTTCCCTTTTCCCATAGTCAGATCCTTTTTTAGCTCCCTATTGCCTCCATTCTACTCTGATAAAGCCCCTTCCCAAATTACAATTCCCTTCGAAAGGCGTCCAGTTCCAGCACCATGGTTAAACCCTTTGACGCTTATAATGCCTTCGTCAATTCGCCCCTTAGAGAACCCCTTTTCCTATTGGTCCTTTCTCCTCCACCGTAGCTCTGGTTTGGCCAGCCCAAAAGAGCCCTTGATGTTCTTCTCTCGCCTCTGCCTAGGTTTGGAACCAGACTGAGCACTGACACCTTGGATTCGAGTGCGTTGATCCAATTGACCATGGATCCGCTTCAATCTCCTTGGATGCTTATCAATCATCCCTCACCTCGAGTTCCTTCGACTCTCCGTCGCTATCTTTAAGCAAGAGCTCTTCTTCGTAGCCCTTCCACAACCTCCTCCCTTAGGCTCAAGGCTCCTCATGAGCGAGCAATCCCTTTTTATAAAGGGTTCCTGAAAGCCCCCCATCCTTGGGCTTTCACATGAAGAGGGGCTGGAGATGGGCCTTGCACTGCGAGTGGACTTCAAATCATTCGGCCCAACATATTGGCTTCTATTATTATTGAGCCTATGATTCTCTAGGCCTGATGTCTCAACCCAATAACTGCCCTCCTGGTCCGGTTCAAAGTGGAATGATCCACCCACTGGTCTCCTCTTCCTAACCCATCCCTCCCCTTCGCGAAACCCTAGTATCATAGCGATAGCGATAGGGTTCCGCCGCCAGTTTACCCCTAGACTTCCCTAATCCCTCCAGCCACCACCTCCCTTCCGGTGATAATCAGCTTCAATTTCCCTTTCAACCTCTTTTCTCCTCTAACCAGAGTCAATGTTATTTGAAAACGCTAGGATTACAACATTGCACAGCTGCACCTTGAACCTCCTTGTGTCATCTGAGATTCGAAAATGGCTAGGAGCCTCTTTTGGTTTCCTAACCTTCAGACGAAACCATTCCATTGATCCAGGGTCCGGAGAATCCACCTCAATAAGACCTCCGCATAACTCTCTAATCATCCTGAAGGTGGACAAGCCCCACAGATGCAATGGTAGGCCGTAGCCCCACACCCAGCCTTCCCCAAATCTTGTACTGCTCTGACGACATCCGGCAATAGTGTGCCAAATGTCCATCAATAAGCCCCCTCCCTACCACGATTTTGAACCCTGGTGCTGAACCCTATCAACTTCTTGAATAAGGGAAAGTAGAAGATGAATAACCCCTTCACCATCTTACGCACTTGTAGCTCACCGCTCACCCTCCACACTCTCTTCCCCCATTCTCTCAAAGCAACTGCACTCAAGTTATCGCCGACAGCCCTCCCCACAAAACATGATTTCAGTCTGTTCACCTGGTTCTGGACTTCCTCCCATCTGAAGGAGATCACCTCACAGCCATCCACCATTTCCCACCTAGGCGACGGCAATTGAGGCCAAGCTAGACCCTCCACCGCTGAATCCCGTATGTTTTTACACGAGATTCCACCTTAAAAGCACTAGCATCTCCACCCAACTCCCGAGAGCAATGTCTGGAATGATCCTTGGCACCATTAAAGAATTGACGATGGGCCCCCCACCCAAGGGGGGGGGACCAAATTTCCTCCGTTGGAAGCTCTTATCACCGCCGGAAGCTCATAACACAGTTTCCTAAGTTCCATTTTTAGGAAATTTTGATATTGGCTAAAGATTAAAGAAAGGTGCTATCAACTCATCTTTACATCTATTACAGGCTGCTGCCCATGCTTTCCTGTTGTTAGATACTAACTTACATGCTTCATCATTTTTTTTCTTTCGATAATTAACAAACTTTATTAAAAAAGGAAACATAATAGTACAACAAGATCAAAATCAGTAATTTAAAAAGGAATACATGACCCTGAGTACATCACTTGTTGGCCCACACCCCAATTTGCTAAGATATCAGCAACCGAATTTTGTTCGCGTGGTACTTGGAAGAAAGAGCAACCAATGTCCAGTGTTAACTCCGTAATTTCATACACTAAGCTCCCACGAGTTACATGCTTCATCATCACTTTATAATCCGTTACTTGTTGCTGCCAGCACCCTATCTTAGTACACAAACTTGTTTAGCATCTAGCCTACCTTATTCCTTTGCTTGTTTGACCCTTGTTACTCACTTTGTCACCCACACACACTTTTATGCTTGCTGTCCAGCCATTACATAACCTTCCATAGACTATTTTTTTTTAACCTCTTTTGTAGGTTCTTTGCATTGATTGTTTAGCTAACTCTTAGTATAGAAGGTAGTTGATAATCTAAGTATTTAGATACTAGTTTACTATATTTTATATGCCCTATACATGTTAGGCTGAGTAATTTTATCACTAGTTTTCTTTCTTTGTTAATTTTGAGCACTTGACAAGAGTAGGAATATTGTTTATTGTTGGCTTTGCTAGTATAATTTACTTGTGAGTCTCTTTGCATTAAATTTTATCATGCATGCTACATCATCTTGTTGCTTGTTGTTCTAGCCATTATCCAAACACTAAGAGCAAGTTTTTGTAGTTTTAGCTCAGTTATACTCGGCTTTCATTGTTATTAAGTTGATCAATCTGTGTTTTTCGATGCAGATCAGTAAGAAGGAATCACATTCTCACCAGCATTAGTAGTTTGGGGTCTCAAGAACTCACATAATTAATCTTCAATTTCAAGAACATTGGGGTTATGTTCTAACAAATAAACACGAATCAAATTATCAAGGTTTAGGAAACTCAGGTAGGGTATTTGAGTACTCAACATGGTATCAAATATCTCGAAATGTCTTCTATGTCTCCCGACATATTTCCATGTCTACAAGGACCAACATGACATATCCCTATACAGACACAAAAAAATACATTATAAAATTTCAATTTTCGGTCGACATGATGTACAATATCAATATGATGAGCGAATATCTCCCTCACGCAGTATATTATTGCCTAATGTTGACATTGTATTGTTATGCTAAAAAATTATATGAAAAACGATAAATTCCAAAGAAAGTAAAAGGAGGGATAAGAAGAAGAAGAAGAGAAAAAAGAAGAAGATGAAGAGAATCTACTTGTTCCCTTATGTTTCCAGTTAGATTATATTATGTTTGTTAAACATTATGTATGCATGTGTACTTTTAAAGAATATTATAATAAAAGTATACTAAAATATGCTACAACTATGGATTAAAATAAGCTATCATTCCTAATGAATCTATTTGTTTCCTAATGCTTTTGTAGTTACATTAGAATATGCTTCCTAAGTTTTCATGATTTTTAAAATTTTTTTTATGACATTTCTGATGTTTTACTTTAGCCTGACCGATATTTCCACTGACACCGACATTTTGAACCTTGGTACTCAAATGGGTTAGGGTTTACCCCCACCCCCCCCCCCCCCAAAAAAAAAAAAAAAAAGTGTAGGTCGATTGATCAGTTTTGGGCACGAAGTACAATTCCAATGAAATTTGCCAAAATTTCACACAAAATTTCTCATTTAAAGGGGCTACTAAAACATCTATTAAAGCAATTCCCACTACTAAATTTTGGCAAAGAATCAACAACATTTAGACCAATATAACCCAAGTAACAATATTTTGGTATATATCGTGAGAAATTGAATATATATATATATATATATATAAAAACTGTGTCCAACCCCAGCATCCATCACCTCCATTTACTTTCTGGAGGCATTAGGTCTATCTCACACTTCAAAGCCAAAAATCTGAGTGCAGTTCTTTTCACCCCAAACCTCATAGATTCTGTGATAGCAGTTTTCAATTGTTCAGTTCAAGAGAACCACTTAATTTCCTTCCATACCTGTCATTAGTACCTGAGTTTCAGTATCGATATTAGCCTCATCGCTACTCATTTCCTTCCCTCTGGATATTCTCAAATCCTGACTATAACCATTCGTGTTTCTCTGAAATCGATCACCTTTACTTTTCAAACCCTTCAATAAGTTATAAATAATAACTCACCCCATGATACAATTGAGAATCCATTCAGAGACTTCAGAATCCGATGGATACCCTGTATCACTATGCCAGTAAATCATCAAATCATTAGAATCATTAACCATAATCTGCCAGTTCCATAATCCCTTACCATTTGGTTGAGTATTTACTTTCACCACTAGCCTCCATTTCCCTGACCATACACTAGTCTGAATTGAACCTCATTTTACCAAAAACTTGTCATTAACCCACCTCTTCTCCACCAGCATCTCCTAAGAACCTGACTTTACCTTATTCATCTCCAAATTTCTCTCAGCACAGCTGTACATAGCAGTTTAAAGCCGGGAATGGAGAGTATATTATTGAACAACCCTGCATTAGAAATAACAATAGGCACCAATTTTTTGTGGAAGAAAGGAAACAACTAAATATTTTTAAGGAACTATCTGAAACCAAATTCTCAGATTAATTCAGTGGGATGCCAATTGAGAATCCTCGACCAATAGTAACTTGATTGTTAGGCACAGGTGGAGTGATAGAGCCTTCATTGGCTCCATTACTGACCACAACTTTCAATTTAAATCTGTGCAGACCCAGAATTGCCTATAGATCAGCAGTAATTTCTCTCATTCCCTTCCTCACATATACCCATTGCCCCTATCATATGTTCTATGGGCCCTAATCCAATCCCTGGATTTAAATTATGAAATCTTCAAAAAATTTCTTTTGCTGGGCCAAAATCTACTACATGTCAGCTTCCCACCTCAACGGCTATGGTGTTCCCTTCAATAAAATACTCAACCTCTGCATCTCTCAATGGCAGACCCAGAAATACTCCGTAGTATCAATACAGTAAACCTGTTTAGGTGAAGCATCACCACCAGAAACCACAAATGGGGCTGAGGTACACATGTTAAACCAATTTCATATATATCTATCTATATATATATATGTGCGTGTGTGTGTGTGTGTGTGTGTGTGTGTGTGTGTGTATTTTGATCATAACTATCCAAATCACATCATATTTGCAAGGTCTTGGACTCACTGAAATGGTAGCTGAACAACTTTTCAAATGACATCAGAATCAAGTCACACAGGTAAGTTTTGACCCCTAAAATTAAGGTCTAAAGAGCAATGATGGAAATAGGACTTTTCACTTTCCCAAAAACTATCCTACTACAAAACAAAATCAAATCAAAGTAAATAAAAACTGAATTTTAGAAAAAAACAATAAAGATTCCTAATTAAACAACTAATAAAGCTAGTAAAAGAATATACTCATAAGCCTGTTAGAATGAATTTAATGGGTTTCAAGTATAATTTTAAGCACAACAATTTGAATATGAAATGTTTTCCATCCTGCCCTCAAAACAGACTCCACAAAGAACAAGACATAGCGATCCGACACAGAGACCAGCCTTGGAACCCATGCTAATCCTACATCCTGAGCCCTAATCCAGGCAGCATCATTGTAACTTTTCATGCATATAAGATCTCTTCTCAGAGACCAGCACAGGCCAAACCATTCGCCTCCAACACCCCTCTTGTCCAAAGATGAAAGGGAAATCTCTTTAATCTCAACCGTCAATATGAAAATGAGGATAGTGGGTAAAAGCAAGGTTCTAAATTTTGATTTTGATGAATATTTCACCTAAAGGAATTCTGGAAATTTTGATATTTCGTTTCGAAATATTGAAAACATTTATGGAAATTTTTGAAATATGGAACTTTTAATCAATCACCGTTATATAATTTAATATATTGAATTATAAATAATTTTGTTAAATTTTTCAATTTTAATTAATTTATTTCAATATTAACTCCAAAGAATAAGGTAATATATATACAGATTTGAAAGTATTAAGTTATTAATTAATGCAATTATTAAGATATTGAAGTATTGAGATATAAAGTTATTAATATATTAAGGTATTTAGTTATTAATTAATAAATTTATGAAGATATTAGATTTTAAAATATAAAGTTATTAAAGTATTAATGTATAGAGTTATAAATTATTAAGGCATGAAGATGATTCTTAATAAATAAGGTATTAAATGTGGGTATTAATGTAAATACACCTCATCTCATCATATTACAATAAAAAAGCAGCTGTTCGAAGTTCAAACTCAAAGAGGGAGAGGCGAGAGACAAAGAAGGAGAGAAAGATAGGGGCAGGCTGGGCACTTACCTCTAGCAATAACGACGATGGTGATGATTTTAGGATAAGCCGAACTAAAACAGAATATATGGAATGTGAGTTTAGCCAAAATAGGAGTAGAAATGAGGAAGAAGTTAGAATTGATAACCAAGATATACCCCAGAGTGACCATTTTCGTTATCTTGGTTCAATTATGCACAAAGAGGGAG
>JAOXJP010252050.1:0-21887 GCA_025762735.1 Platanus orientalis
GGCACTTATCACTTTTCGGCGCTGATGTGTCCGTACCCTGATGCCGTTTCCACAGTTCTCACAAGATTCGTTCTCACCTAAGTTTTAGTGCCTACTTTGTGTTCAGACATGGAGTCCTAGAGCCAAGATGCCCCCTTCAGCAAATCATTTGAGAAAATCTATGATGTATGGGCCTCATAATTGGGTGGAGCGTCCCCTCGCGGGTTTGAATTATCTCCGGTCTAAAGAGAAACATTATACCACCACTAAACAAGATTTTGAATCATCTATTGTCTGAATGGACAGGTACCATTCCCTTACCAATCGGTGTGTGACATGTGGCCTGACAAAAGGTGTTTGAATCAATAAACATGGATTAAAAAGGGTATTACAGTAAATGCATGATGGATAAGTATCTCTGTGCTTTTTTTAATGCACCCTTTGTCAGACATCATGTCACATCCTGAACAGAGACTGGAGCGGTACCTGCCCATTCATCCTGGAGATGATGTGAGCTCGTGCCACGCCATGCCACACATTGGAGTGGGGGATCAGCACCCAATTCACTGATACTTCACACATGCCCAAAAACAGCTCAGTCAAGGTCAGCATGGAATAAGGAGCCGACACATTAGCATTGAAAAGTGAAAAGCATCCCCTAAAAGTGTAAATCACTTTTTCACTGCTGAAGTGTCCATCCCCTGATGCCATACTAACCTAGGTCGCACAAGGACAGTCGTACCAAATCCCAGCCGCTTCACATGGCTAACATTACCACTTGAAAATGGGAAAGGCTAATTTTCTAAACAAAAGTAAGCTCAAATAGGGGAAAAAAATCATTTCTTCAATAGTCTTATTCTTTTATCTTATGGGGATGATGCTATAGAAGAAAGAAGTGTTGAAGAACATTAATTCTAATATAGCTTAAGTTTTTGGGAGAGTTGGTTAATTCAACATGGTATCAAAGCTAGGTTGACAAATCCTCAAGGAAGTAAAGTATTCTCCCAATGCACAAGTCTGCATCTGTTGGCAATGCAAATTTGTACACGCGTGGTAGACTTGTACGGTTGTACCTAGTTTCTCAAGTGTTCTCAGAACAAATTCTCCTGGGGGGGTACCGAAGTACCAAATTCCTGTATCTTCGAACCATACGGCTTTGGGAGTAAAGCAGATTTCCTGTAGCTGTTTTACTGTAGTCAGACTGTAGCACCAGGAGCGTCAGGTGACACATCAGCAGAAAAAGTGAAAAGCACCTAAGCAGTGATTCATTTTTTTGTGATGGTTCACTTTTTCCGCTAACATGTCACCTGACGCCCCTGGTGCTACAGTCTGACTACAGTAAAACAGCTACAGAAAATCCGCTTTACTTTGGGAGAGTTGGTTAATTCACTCAACAATTAGCTAATAGGCCACACCACTTATAGCTTGGATTTGTGGCAGAAGAAAATTTGGGAGTGGTTTGTATCTGCTCCTCTTATCTAACGCTCCTCTCCGCACCCTGTCAGGGGCCGGGCACATCAGCGCCAACAAGTGATATGCTGCCCCCTAAAAAGTGAAAATCACTTGTCGGTGCTGATGTGCCCACCCCCTGACAGGGGAAGGAGAGGAGCGTATACAATCCACCCTCAGAAAATTTATGTGAACCAAACGATATTTAGTTCCGAAAACATGAGTGACTTATAAGAGTTGGTTAATCTTGGTGGTGTTTTTTGGCTGCAGGAGTATATCTCATTCGAATTAGAGTTTTCTATCTGTTGGCTCATGAGGGGTGGAAAATCCACAACAGTACTTTTCTAATCCTATTTTTAGTCAGATTGTTTACCCAACTCTTTAACACATATCTGTTTAGTTCTACACCTACTTGCCTATAAAAAAAATATGAATTGGAAGACGCAAATCCACGAAAATGCATCATTTATCCTAGAGCAAGATAGGATTAATGTTTCAAACATGAAAAGAAATCCACTCCATGAAAAGAGTAAACAACATAGGTCGCATCCAGATCAAGATTCAAAAAAATCCACTCCATGAAAAGAGTAAGGCAGTCAAGCCCTGGACCAACGCATCCTTGCTCCTTGGAGACCTGTGCAAGGGGGATGCATACATATAGGGTGGAGAACTCCATGGCTTTTCAATAACTCAGGCAAGTAATTCAGAAAGTATATGCTTACACGCAGCTGTAAAATGTTCGATTGAAATATTTATGTCAAAGAAACTATGGTTTACACATCTATCAAAAATAAAATAAAAATTATGTTTTACACTATTACAGTTACAGAACGATGTTGCAATTATGTTGTCCAAACCAAACACATTCCTTTAGAAAAGGCCTTGCAGGCTACAATCAAATTACTTAGGTCTCATTATAAATGTTATGGAAGAAATATTTTTATAAATTATTCTTTATCCAGTATATTTGAACTTTTTCCGAAACTTATCGTTTGCAAAATTAAATATGTTGTACAGACTAACCTTTAGAAGAAGAAATTAACCTAGCCTATTGAAAGAAATGTACCATGTCTAGCATATAATGAATAACGGACTTCAAAAAGTATTTGCATGATTACCGAAGACATTTAGAGGCACAAAAAGGCTCCTAACATCTTTCTGAACCAATGACATTTGACCTTGTTAGGAATGTTCATGCATAGTTGTTTTTGCATTTCTAGTGAATGAGATGTTATGATTTGTGTTATCAATCTCCTTCAATTTACATAATGTTTACACAGCTGCACCCTAGCTTTTTAATTCACTCTGTTGTGGATCTTCGCCAGTACCCTCCTCTTCAGTATCATTTGCATCTACCATTCCAAGTAAACGTTTGTCCATGAACACCTTATATATGTTTCTTCTTCAAGGAATGCTCAATAAGTGCCACTGCAAAACATAATTCTGTCTTATTATTTTACTTTATTTTGTTTTCTTTTGAGCCCTATATTTTGTCCTGTTTAAAAGAAAGAAAGAAAAAAGGTTTAGGGTAGCAGGCAGTACAGAACACATCTCAATAGGCATAGGTTCTCTGCAGTATTTCCACTTCAATTGGTCCATTAGCACAGTGTAGACCAGTGTTTTTGGAACTGGACAAGACTGTTTAGTCTAACACAGTTGGAACCAGCTGGTTAACTATATGATTCCTTTATTTTAACTTTTAAGAGAGGAAGGGGAAAAATGAAAGGTGACAAAAGGTTTGATTCTTACTTTTACTTTGTATCATTTTAAAGTATAAACAACAACCACTATGGTCAACATTTAGCTTCTTTCTCTCCTTGGTAAGCATAGTTATCATATAATTTGTCATATGAGTAAACTAGCTAATCTCTAATGATTAGAAAAGTGATAGAAAAAAAAATTATGAGAAAAAAGAATTTTATTAAATAAAAAGGCAAAAACTAGAACGAAAAGTGATAGAAAATTTTGTAAATAAATTTAGGTTTATGAAAGACTTGTAATTAAATTCCATTAAATTCCTTTTTTTTTTTTTCTTTTCTTTTTCTCTTTATTGATAGAAGATGCCTTTCAATTTTTTTATTTTTATTTTTTGTCTTTCCATTCTGTCCAACCTGGTTTATGCTGGTTTACTAGGACCTAGCCTCACCAGCTACGTGGCCAAACTGGTTTTCAAAACCCTAATATATCCATACAGGTATCCTCAGTTGAGTCCCTATTACAGACTTAAATATTTCATCAATTGCTTTAAGGCCTTGCTCCTTTCACACAAAAATGGGTGGAAAATGAATTTTCCAGCAGAAACGGGGTTTGCAAGGTGCTTGTTTCATGGTAAAACAAATAGGGATCAAATTTGTTTCTGTCCAAATATTTTTGTTCCACCATTGAGGACACTTTCAATACAATCCCTACTCACATTCCCCGATTATCATTTTCTTTCTGTCCACAAAAAAACCCTAGATGTAGCAGTGAAGCGTCTGATGAGAAATTGGAGATTTGTTATCCCCAGATCCTAGTCCAGTCCAATTAGAATTCAAAACACCTCTATCTCCACCTTATATATATATGTGTGTGTGTGTGTGTGCGTTTCCATTTTTTTAATTGGCCATTCTCTGATGCTGTTCTTAGTGTATGTGACAGCTATAACCTTTGCCAACACACATGTTTTCCCATTCCCATCTTAATATTTGTTAGAAATGACCAACATTGAGTTGTTTATTTCGTTCCACCTTCTTCCCATGGATAGATTATTCTTCTTAATTTCAATGGCTAGCCGTTGCCAGCACAATGGCTCATTGGCAACAGCAACCCGTTACAGTTATAAAATTCTTCTTTTTTTCTTTTCTTTTTATAGTTTTCTTCTTTTATCTGGAGTTACCAGCCTCTTCCACAGCCAAAACATAAAATGAATGTTTTTTTTTTTTTTTCTGTTAATTTTGGTTGTTGAGCAAAGTGCTCAAATGTTAACAGCCTCCTAATGTGGGTAGTCTTAAACTGAACTTCGATGGATCATCAAAAGGAAATCTGGGGCCAGTTGGTTTTGGGTGCGTGATTAGAGATTGGAGAATGGGGAAAGGAAATGGTTCATGGCATATGGCACAGCTTGTCTATGAGATCAGGGAATTGGCGAACATCTTAGGCATCTCTCTTGTTCATGTTCTGAGGAAGCAAAACGAGTTAGCTGATAAGCTTGCCAATTGGGTGGTTGGGTTGTCTTCCATGTTTATTGGTAGTTTTATGCCTGATGGTTGCATGTAGTCCTTGCATGGACCATTGTTCTTGTACTTTCCAATGTATTTTTTTACCACTTCTTAAATAATTAAATTTTCAAAGTATCTATAAAAAAAAATGCAATTACAGAGAAAACAGAATAATGTTTTCCATTAGTTCAGTTTTTTTTTTTTTGCGGCTTGATTATCTTGAGCTCCATTCGTCTGTTAGACTTTTGTTTTTTTTGGTGGAGGGGTATATTGTGCTCTTTTTGGTTGATTTTAATTTTCCACACTCTGTTTTATATTGTAACTTTAGTTTTTCACACTATTATTTTTCACATATTGGGTTGTTTATCTTAGATCACACTGAAATTTATCTTAGCTCCGTAATTTTTCGTAATTAATGGGTTATACAGAGGGACCCTAATGCTTCTGTTTATATTCCTGGGTTGATGTATATGTCTTCTTTCTTTCTATACTAGAGTTGGTGGTGGTGGGGTACTGGTAGTGTTTTTAGCAGTTGGAAGCAAAAACATATAAACAGGTTTTATTAATTTCAGACATAATACTTGGACTCAAACAAACACCTAAAAATTTTAAAGGCCCATTCTACTTCCTGCTTTACGTTGGCGAAACAAACATCAGAAAACATTTCAAAGGTATAATTTTGCAATGCAATATTTTACCTTAAACACCTCTAATAATGAAAATCAGGTCCACCTTCTTTACTGGTTTACAGAAACATCTAATGAATCAAATAATAAATGCATATAAACTGATTAAATATCAGAACATAACTCAAAACACTCGTGATATTTCACGGAAAGTCAGAAGCTACAAGCACTGATATGGAAAATGACAAGGAGCAAGTGTGGTCCCTCGATAAATTCATTTAAATAGCATTAGATAAACTTAGGAAAGAACACACTAGCTCAGTATTACACAAAGAAGACAAGCTTCACCTCTTTCACTTTCCAATTCCAAGCTCTTTTGTAATGTCTCTGTTCAAGCTAATTTGCAAAGTATTTTGCCATGGGAATAGGGTACGAGTGACTGGAAGCTTCCTTCGAAGGTCCTGCATCGCAAATCACAAATAGACAGGATTTTCACCATCAGCGGTGGCCCTTTTAAAATAGTCAAGATGATGGAGTTCAGAAAGTTTTGAGACAAGATGTATAAAGAAAGTGAAAGCTTTGAAATCTTGAGGATCTTCAGCCAGATCCAAACAAAAATTATTTTTTCCTTCTCTTTTTATTTTCTTTTTCTTTTTTTGTGGGTGGGTAAGGGATTGCTGGGTGTAGGTGGGTGGGGAGGGCTTTATCAAAACCTGAAATAAAACTTTGTTGTTTGACTACTTCCATTACTAACAGGTGTTTGATAACATAGATGTTTAAAGGGTTACAATAAAGTAATAATATGATCAGTATTACCTGTCTAACCCATATATGTGCATTCATCCAGGTGGTCTAATTGGAAGACCCCCTCTTGGATGGATAGTCCAAAATAAACCAATCTCTGATAATCCTAATCATTTAATTAGTTGATTGGTATTGGACAATCCGTAAAATATTGTAGAATTTACAAATAACTCGTCAGTCTCTTTTTTTTTTGGGTAAGTCACTCATCAGTTAAATTAGTATAATCTCATCAGTATTGCTCTGCGGCTACAGCAATAAAAAAAGAGACTCTCTGATTGCTCTTTAGATTGATTGCACATGCACATATGGGAAATTAATAGCCAACTATGTCATTTAGTAAATTGTATAAAAATCTAACATGATGACTCCTGTTTTTCAAACTTTGATCGTCTTCTATAATTTTTTAATGTCGCACAAATATCTAAACAGTATCTTGAAAGTGATTTCTAATATTAAAACAACTGGGGGAGAGACAAGTGAGTAACCAAACACAGTAACTTTACACCAAGGGTTGGTATTGCACTCATATCTCTTTGCATTGCTAATGGATGAGTTTACTTGGCATATAAAGGCAGAGGTACCATAGTGTAATTTGCTGATGATATTGTTTTGATTGACGTGACCAGAGAGGGGATAAATGCCAAGTTAAAACTATCAAAGGATGTTTCCTAATTTAAAAAATTCATATAAGGAGGACTAATTTTAATAAATATAGGAGTTTAAGGGAGGGAGCAGTTAAGAATGATGACCAAGAGATACCCCAAAGCAACCAATTTTGTTGTTTTGGTTCTATAATCCATAAAAAGGAGAGATTGTAGACGATGTCACCCACAGAATTAGAATGGGATGGATGAACTGGAGAGGTGCTAATGCATACCATTAAATTTGAAGGGAAATCATAAAAGACAGATGCAAGACCAATTGATGCTTTTATAACAGATTTTTTTTTTTTTTGAATAGTAAGGTAATTTATTATAGAAAGCAAAAAAGGATTAGTTGGGATCTTTATACGGATGAGTCCCAACTATAAAGTACATAATCAAACATTAATGCGTTCAGAAGAACTCAAGGGTAGCATCAATAGGTGACAAGATGAGGGGTTTATTGAAATGGCTCAATCATGTGCATCAAAGATCAGTGAATGATATGGTGCAATTTGAAGGCTCTACAAGGACAAGAGAAAGGCTAAAAAAAAGTTGGATCAAAGTAGTGCAAAAATACTAGAGGCTTATGATTTAACAGGAGAATGGCCCTAGATAAAGAGGAATGGCAGAACAAGATTCGTGTGGCACCTCCCCCCCCCCCTGCCCCAAGTAGCTGCGATAAGGCTTTGTTGAGTTGAGTTCAGTACCTTGAAAGTGGTATCTGGCAAATTCGAGTAGGATACCTGCCAATGTGTAACTGTTAGATAAAATATTCAATATATTCAACCATTTAATGCTATGAACAGAGACAAATTGAGAACCTCAAGAGATGCCATGTACTCGGTCTCATGGTGCCGAATAGTGTTTATTATAGAAATTGCACAATCTTCAGGGGCCTGAAAGGGAAACAACAAATGTCAGCAATTTAAATAAAATAACGTATAGCATACGAAACACTAAGAGTTACAAAGAGAATGAATATATGCTTCAATTACAGGCACATATAGTTATAACCAAGCAAAGAACATTTGATTCCAAAAACTAGAGAAGAAAATGTATGAGGAATGAGACACATGGAGGACAAAGAACATAAAATGAAGAAAAATAAGAGAAGGAAATATACAAAGTACAGACCTAGAATAAAACTTAATACATACAATTCGTCATTTCAAATGATGGAAATAATTAGAGAGCCCTGTAAGCATCCTTTTTTTTTTTTTTTGGGTGCAATGAAGATGATGCATAAAAAGGATAACCTCCCTCCGTGAAGCTTCACCAACAGTGAAAACACGCTCCTTTTAGCTATCATTACAATAATTTTTTAATAGTTTGGAACAAAAGTCTGATCCCAGCCCATCCATATCTAAGTTTTGAGGTTACTCAATAAGAATTGGAGAGTGTGGCTTAGAATATCACCAAACCAAAAAACAGCCAGATTCCTGAACATTGCTATCAACTTTTCTCCAGAATATTCATCATATTATTTCTGAATGTCTAATTGAATTTGATGATTGAAAATAAGACAAGAAGCTTTCTGAACAAACCCTTGCATATGTCACATGTGTATCAAAATTGTTTTGTCATACCCTTTTTAAGGTCTCCCTTAAATTCCTTCATCTTAAATACCAATCCCCTAATCAACCTGGTGTACAATGTGATGCGGACAATCAAGCAAGATTTATATATGTACCCCTCACATAAGAGGGCACGGTTTAGATGCACATATTATAAGGAGTTGATTAGAATTCGTTAGGGGTGGGTTATTTTCTAATAAGGCGAATAGTGTCATATTTAGTTTAGTTTTTGGGGGTTTTTAATTGTAATCCCGTTTTTCACTTTGTACCCTATTTTTCTATGGCCAAAACTTGATTTTTTGACCTGATTTTGGTGTTATTAGATAGACTATTCAGTTACATTTCTAATGAGATCAAGATTGTGCAAATCCGAAATGATTTGGGAAAATTATGACCAAGTTACTAAGGGGTGGTCACTAAAAACGGAAATAGTATTTTTTCGAAGTCTTAAGCTTGAATTTTTAAAAAGTTTTATGTTTTTTAGAAAACTTGGATAGCAAGTTTAGAATTTTAGGAAGTTTATAATTTTAACAAGTTTCCCATTTCTTGAAGTCGTAAGTCTATTTAAATGCACCCCCCAAAAAGAAAAGAAAAAAATTTAGTAGTGAAGAACAAATTTGTTTTTAAATATTTGAGTGTTCCCAAGGTATGGTTGTAGCCATGTTCTTCTTCTCCAATGATTGATGTCACTCATGGCTCCTCTCTCTCTTCTTCCATTGGTGTAGCAACAAACTCCCTCTCTCCTTCAAGGTATATCTCTATTTTTTTTCTTTATCTCTTAATTTCTTCATAACTTTCTCTTGCTCTCTATATTATTCTCTTCTCATTATTTCTGTCATATTCTTCTTTTTTCTTCTTTTTTTTTCTTCCTTCTCTTGAAACCTCCATTAAAGAACCTTTTACTTTTCTGAAATTCTTTGATTTGACCCATCAAATCTTATTGGAATTTCATGAAATTTTAACTGTTGGACCCTGGTACACATCAGAAACGACGATAAAAATTTTAGAATTTTCTGACATGTCAGAGGGGCATTTTGGTAATTTTCAAACTTTTATCCAAAATTACTGAAATACCCTTTTTGGGTATTTTTCCTTCTTTTCATTATATATTCTTCTAAACTCAATTTTTGTGATTCTATTATCTATTTCCTCTTATTTTGGAGCTACTTGAAGTGCTAAATTCAAATCTTAAAAACTTTTGCTTCCGCACTTTAAATCTAACCATTGTTTGAAGCTTTGGAAAATTATTCTACATCAACTTTTTAGTATCTTCTCCCTTGTCCTGCATCAATATGCTTACTCCAATTGACACCACCTTACAGATGGAGATATGGAGGACAAGGTACTCTAGGATCCGTCTGGGATGCGGCGATGTGAGATTAATGATGGGAATCCTACTACACTGGATATGATAAATGTAAAGGAATGAACAATCCAATGCTTTAGATGAATATGAAATGGTCTATGTGCATTATATTTATTATTCCGCTGCGATATATACATGGACAATTGAACTAAAATAGGTAAAAAGAAAAAGTAATAAATTTACATGGAAAGTGACAAGAGTGAAAAAGGGTGTAACATTCCGAAAATGGGATCACCCTAACATGAGATACGGTTTCGGGGTGTGTCATCTAGTGTCACGGATCCGGATCCGGATCCGGGACACTTATGGATCTTGTTAGGCAATGGAAAGGCAATTTCTTGGATCCTCATGGACAAAGTTTTGGTTGGGCATAGTACATGGCATCTACTAGGGTATTTGGAAGGAAATAAACAAATGGATTTTTGAGGGTCAAAGGAAGTCTCCATTACAAGTGGAAAATAGCATCCTCTTCAAGGTGGCCTCTTGGGCTATGGCATCACTGGATTTTTGTGGGATATGCACTAACGATATTGTTAGAGAAGGGCATTCTTGCTTATCATCCCCTCTCTTATCATGTGATATGTAGTTTCCTTTCATTTTTTGATCCTCTATTGTACTTACCATGTATATTCTTCCCTTCTTCTTTCTTCAATAATGTATCATTTTTCATCCAAAAAAAAATGAATCTGTCAATACTGATTCCCAACGATGAACAGCATCCCATGTTAAGTTCTTGTAGTGAACAAACAAAATCAGTTAGCATGGTGAGCCAAAATTGCTTAGAAGAACTGAGGGAACATATTTTTAGAAAATTTTGAGGTATATGCAAACTACATTGAGTGCTTCCAATTTCCCATTGGAGGCAACTATTGCCACAAGAAGCATTCCAAATAAGTGCCACCCACCAGCATTCAGGATAATATGCTTGAATTGCATATAAGAAATCAATAATCCAAAAAAAGTGACCAGAACATGAGAATAAAGAAAAACTTATTGACACGTACAAAGATAAAATCTTCTTAGAATGTCTTGAAAAGATTTTTAAATGCTTGTATTGTTACTGGGTTCCTCATACTTCACAACAGAAGATGAGAAACTGAAACATGAAATATAATATATCATTGCAACATGAATCTTTGATTGAATGTACCTCCATCAATGTGTACAGTTTACAGAGGTGCAAATTACAATAAATCCTGCCAAAAGGAAAATTGAAAGCCTTGTTCAAATACCACGTGAAATCACTTTACAGTGCAAGTGAAATGGCTATGGGAGAAGATTGCTCAAGAAAGAAGCCAAAAATTCTAATGGATGCGTACAAAAGGGAAAAGATTTATGAGGAGGCTCTTTGGGTAAATAAAAAGGTTAGGAAACTAAGTAGGACAGAAATACTAGTTACTAATTGCATTAATTTACTAACCAATATTTACGGATACCTTTAATGGGCCAGTCATGTCAATTCTGAGAAAGAGGAAGAATGCAAAGCAATGTTAGTTTCTAATTGAGAAGTCAAGAGACCAAGTTGTGTTTTTGAAAGTTTCTAACTAAGAGGTTAAGTTGTGTTTTAAGAAAGGCCAGTTGTGTTTTTAAGTAGTTTCCAATTTAAAAGCCAAAATTAAAGTCAAACTTGGAGAAGGATATGCAGGACATGTGGTTTATATATACGCCCTACTGTACCTCAATTTCATTAATCGATTGACGAATAAACTCTTAAAGCTTACTCTAGTTGTATAATCTTCTTACTTTGATCTTCTTTACCACAAGTTATTGCTCACGAGCTGCAGTTTACAACATACTCTACTACAGAATTTTCTGTTTGCAGCTCAATCAGTTTTAAACCGTAGCCCCTTTCACTAAAGGATAACCTTTGAACCCTTCAAATTCCACTGATTTCTCAAGATTTGTTTTCATACGTCAACTCCTTAAATTCCCTTTACTGCTCGTTTCCTTCAGTAATTCAATTGAACAACTTCTTATCATCCTTCTACATACCCCACAGCTACCCTAGATTATACCCCAATTCACATATTTTTATGATTGATAGATTTCTTAGTTTTCTTCTTAAACCCCTTTAAAATCTTGCTGTACTCAGAAAACTAATAACCTTGCCTTTACCCCTACCATTAAACCTTAGTCTTACACATAAACCAGCAACCTATTATTAATTCCCTACCTGTAGACCTTAGTACTGAACCCAATCCAACAACTCTAGTCTTTATAAACCAACCTAAAATCTACCACACTACTTGAAGAAGGATTATCCGATTTTTCTGCCTTTAGTTTTCCGCCACACAGGTTTGTGACTGGTTAGCATGGTAATTTGCCTTAATTTCATATTCAGATGCACAAGAGTTAAACGAGTTGGGCCCCACTCAAACCCCCCTTGAAACCCCTTCTTGCACTATTCAGCTTCAGTTCCCATAAATGGTGGATTTGGCTCTAACAGATTATGCATTGGCAATTAATGGCATAGGCATGGGAAAATATAAGAGAAGGTGATATCCATACAACTCTGTTCATGAGTTTTAGTTATTATCTACAACTTGAAATACAGTAGTAAATTCTTTAGAAGTCTAGATATTTTCTTTTACACCATTGTTAGCAATAACACCAGATCTCGGTTTCAATTACAACGTTTAAGCAACTAATTTATCCACTATTTTTAAAATTGCTAAAAAAAATTCAATCTGGCTTCGGAGATCCATATATGGGTATGCCAATTGATGACTAACAGTTCATTTAGAAAAATAATAATAGCAATAATACTACTAATAATAATAATGATGATGATGATAAGAACGATAAATAAAAGGTATATGCAGTGTAACCACTGAGACAATAGATGATAAAGACAGTGCTTGCCTCTTTTTCGAGCCACTGCAAAGCAGCCCAAAACAATCATAATGTGGGACCCTCAGTGACGGCATACAAACATGAAGGATGCTTTGTGCTGGACTTATCACATTCAACAGCTCCATTATCCAAGCTAGCATCAACTTCAATAGCATTAGGGGAATCCATAAGTTTCTTTTTCACTTTATCCTAAGCTTAATCTGAGTTGGCCAGTCAAAGTCAAACTCCTCATGGCACTGCAAATGAAAAAAAAGGTCTACATAAAATTGTTAAGAATAACATGTGAAAACCAAAGCAAAGTCTTGCAATCATATTAATTCAAAGCTAACAAATTTCTCATCTAGAATAAATAGGCACATCACATGCCCTCTGATGCAAAAGCATAACTGAGTGGATCCAATTTCCAAGATCTTTGAAAAGAAGTCAAACGAAAGAAGATGATTGAGCCTACAAAACTTTTTTTTGATAAGCAAAACATTTCATTAAAAGGGATGAGAAATCCCCAAATAGAAAACAACCAGAGGAATGGCAGATTAACAACTACGGAAAATATTGGGCCACCTATTTTTGGTCGAAACAACCGAGTAGTCCCCAAGAACCTTACAACTCAAACCCCAAAAACAAAAAAGGTCTTTTGATCTACAATAAACTTGTATGCGGGTTCCATATTGTCTTCAAATATTCTTTGATTTTTCTCCCTCCATATTGACCAACAGACTGCTGGGCATACCATCTTCCATAGGATCTTAGGCCTTTTAGATATACTGAAGACATTCTAGGACCAGATAGATCTTCCAGGTTGTTAGGAAATACCCAAGCAAGACCAACTTCCTTCAAAATGTATTCCCAAACTTCTCTGACAAAACTACAGCACTTTGTGCTCTGCAGTTACACTAGATCATATAGTAGTTGGTTTTTTTAATTTATCTAAAGCATGGGGTTTGAATAATGTAATGGGTAAAAGGAAAGCTGAACGTTTGACCGAGATGATCTTTTATTATTATTATTATTATTATTATTATTACTTTTTGACCAAGATGATCTATTCAAGTCTCTCCCATTCTTATGGAGAGAAAAAAATCTCTTCCACACAAGTGAAAGGAGTTATGGATCTAAATTTGGGGTTGGTTTTATATTAGTTTCTGCTTTTAGAAAGTCTTTCTATAATATATTTATTAGGAAGTCTTTTAGCAAGTGAGTCTTTATATGGGATATTTAATTAGAGGGTGAATTAGCAAGTCTAAGATTAATTTTTAACTTGAAATTACTATTATTTTTTATAAATGGGGTAGACCCCAATGACTGGAAGAGAGATTATTGAGTTTTGTTCAAAACCCTGGTTGAAGTTGTTGCTTCTTAGATCTCAAGTGGTTGGTGCTGTGGGAACTTGTAGTAAGTTGGTACTGCTGCAAAAACCTTGTAGTAAGTAGATGTTGCTACAAATCTGTTAGTAAGTTGATACTGCTAACCTCCTCTCCTTCTCTTTTTTGTTGTTTTGTTCATCAACCTCAAGTGCTGAAAAAGAATGCTGGATGGGGGGGCTAGTATCTCTGTTATTTCTGATCGATCAAGTTTCAGCCTTCAAATTGCTTTCAGATAAGTAGCAGGTTATCTTATTAATTCAAAATTCTGTCGTGGGTTATTATGATAATTCCGTGGCGGTTATATACTTATATGTATAAATTAATAAATGATTTACATTAGTTTACAAATGATTAACCTGATTTCACTTACTTAATTCAGAGAGTTAGCATTGATAGTGATCAAGTTCTTATTAGATTTGGGTTCACTCAAACTTTTCTAATCAGTCAATTGAGACCTTTAGTAGAATTATATCATTCTGATGTGTTGAAGAGTACTATCAGATCTGAAACCTTAGAAGGAAAATTTTTAAGTCCTGCTGAATGATAAGACAGGACTGAAGTATTGTGAGCTCTATTGTGGGCCCATTACTCGCAGGAATGCAGCAGTTCATAAGATGTCCTGCATCACCTTCAACTTACTAAAATTTATGATTACCCTTACCTAGCAAAAGTGGTAGAATCTGCATGGACTTCTTGGTGGTCTTATTTCAAGAGTAGAAATAAACCTTCTTTGAGGCTACGACTCCAACCATATATGTAAGGACTACACTTGCATTAGTAGTACTTGATCAACAACAGGCACCCAATTTGAGGACATTGTATCTCAGGATTTATCAATGCCCCTGAGCAACAACACTTCCCTGAGACAGTCTTCCCGGTGATAGGGGCACTGAGTTCACAAACTTCCCATTATGGAAGCCAAACAACAACTCTACAATCTACATATCCCATAGGAATGTTTTCTACAAGCATTGAAATAAACTAGAATGAATGGTAATAAAAAAAATCTCATCATTTCAAATTCCTCTAGCATACCATCAATGGCCTACATTATCATAATCCTTGAAAATTGGTAGTATCTCCATTCCAAGCACTAGGACATTGAAAAGCCAATAGAGATCAAAGACTGTTATATTCTGATCAAGTTAATTAAAATATTCATCCCAGATGTGGTGGAAAAGGTGGATAACCATGAAGCTCCTATTCTAAGTCTCTTTTTTAGGTAGGGGCGTTCTTTCTCTTTCATGAGGATTTCAAGAAGAGAATGTGAATAGTTTAGATTTGACTAGTTTCTTAATCATCTTTTCTTGAATTCTGCTACATAAATCGAGCTCCAATATACCTTTTATAGCAAACTTTACTCCCCAATTTTCCTACTTCATTTCTGTTCTATGAAGAAGAAAAAAACAAGTAAATCATCAAAGAAAAAATGGGAAACACAAACGAGTTATTCATCAAATAGAGAGAAGGGGAGGTGTTAAGGTAGATAACCTCACCTTTACAACTCTCGCCGGCGCGTATACAAACCTTGAACTTATTTTGAAATTTTGCTGTTAGGAGAAATGAAGAGTTGTTGCTTAATCTTCACAACGGCTACAAAACCCAATAGAACTTTGAATTCCAGTCTCCAACTGCTCAGGTTAGTCGATTCTTGTAAATCCACGGATCAAATCAAGCAAGCCCACGCTCAGTTGATCACCAGTGGCCTTATACTACACCCTGTCCCTGCAAGTAGACTTGTAAAGCTTCTGACCCTTTCAAGCTCTGCTTCTCTCCCATATGTTCATATGGTTTTCGATCAAATTCCGTCACCTGGCCCCTTAATATACAACACCATGATCAAAGCTTACGCACCCAGAACCTTTTTTTCTCGGAAGTCTCTTTTGATCTTTCGATCACTGCTCCGAGATTCAAGCCTTATACCCAATCAATACACCTTTGTTTTTGTTTTCAAGGCTTGTTGTCAAACTTGGACTGGAGAGTAATGTGTTTGTCGCTATTGTTTTGATCCAGAATTATGCGAATTGGGGTTTGATCGATGATGTGAGAAGGGTATTTGATTGGAGCGTCAGGTGGGATCTGTATTCTTGGAATTTGATGATTGGTGGGCACGTGGTATCTGGTGACTTGGTTCAGGCTAGGGAATTGTTCGAAGTAATGCCTGAAAGAGACGTCTCTTGGAACACGGTGATTGCAGGTCACATATTCAATTGGTCTTAATTTATGATGCCTCATTTATTGACGGGGTGAACTCGTTGAAAACTTCCTGTCGTCTTCAGGTGGGCTGGTGGGAGCTGTTAGTCACACCCTCACGTTTACTCGTTGCCGATTTCACCTCAAAAATTTTTGCTCTCATTATGCCTTTAATCCCCCTCCTCCGTTAAAATCGAAATCGAAGTAAAACTCTCACATTTTCCATCCCTCGTCTCCAAACCCACAGTTACCCCTTTCCTTCAAATAGAATCTCTCTTTCCCTCACTCGCCACCGAACATTGTCCCTATCCCACACGATCACTCTCCCTTAGATTCTATGACTCTCTCTTCCTCTCCCTCACATTTTCTTTCATCCTCCGTCTACATTTCAAGTCTTCTCCCTCTTCCTCACGTTCCCTCTCAATCTCTCTCTCACCTTATCTCTCAATCTCTCAATATGGCTCGTAAACGAGGTGGGCAACCCTGTACGTGAGGTGGATGATCATCTATCGATAGAAGAACAGAAAGAGGTGAGTTTTTCTTCTTTTTTTGTTTTTTTTTCCTATGGATTATGTGCTCGAACTGTTGGTGCCGAGTGGGAGAGGCACCACTCAATCAGCCCAGCCGAGCAAGGCAACCCTCGCAAGACTAGGCCAACCGAGCACCTGGTTTATATAGATGACATCTTTTTGTTTTCTCTAGATACAGAGACTCACAAAGCATTACTCCACCAGTTTTCCTAGCTCCTACAGGATTATGGCATCATGTTCGCTGAAAAAAAAATAGTGATTGCCACCATAGAAGTTAATTTCCTCAGAATGCACATCTTCAAAGGCCAGTATTCCCTACAACCGCACATCTCAACCACTTTGCAATAATTTTCTAACCAACTTACATTTGCAAAGCAAATACAATAGTTCCTTGGTTTGGTCAATTATATGTCAGACTTCGTCCCGCATATTGCTACTCCCAGATCATGTATCTCTAGCTTCTCAAAAAGAATGCTCCACCTTGGAACAAAGAGCACACTAAGGCAGTCCAATTTCTTAAACAGTGTTCTACCAAGCTCCTGCCCCTCCAAATCCCAAGAGCAGAAACCAAGATCCTCCAGACTAATGCTAGCAAAACTAAGTGGGACACAGTTTTCTTCCAAGAAATTCAAGGCAAGAGACACCCTTACGGATACAAAAGTGGCACATTTTCAACTGCTAAATAGGACTATCACTCCACCTTCCAAAAAATTCTAGCAATCAAACGAACCATTGAAAAATTCTAATTTCACTTAATTGGCCACCACTTTATCATCGAAAGGAATATGAGCTCATTTCCCCACATGCTCCAGTTCCAAAAGAAGTTGTTACCAAATCCACAACTCCTCTGGTGGGCGAATTGGTTCTCCCAATGGAACTTTTAAGTCAAAAACATAAAGGAGACAACAAATATCCTTGCCGATTATTTCTCACAGCAACCACAAAATTCCCTAATGCCCATACCACTGGTCTACCCTCTACAACTAGTCCATGACCTACCCTTCGAGATCAAAAATCAAGTGCTTCAGTTTTTCCAATCCAAAAGAAGCACCGCCAATTTTCATAGATTTCTCAAAGTCTCCATCTTCGAATATGGCAAAATCTTTAAGCACCTCCCTCACCCAGATTACCCGTTCACCATCCCTCATGTCCTCAAAAATTACTACCATGTACCAAAAGAAACACTTTGCTATCTCTGGTACTTGTTTGAAGCCCACACCATAACATTCATCTTTGATGCATCACGTCTCTCAGCCTATATCCAGCAGTGCATTATTAACAATGCTCTAACCCTCGATCAAACAGGCCTAATGAAATGGCTCTAGTGGTTTCACCCCATCACCACTTGGCAACAGTTTCTCTAGACATATCATAGGAAGTATGTAGCAATTACTTTCAAGAATCCCACGAACCTCGTTACAAATGAGGAACTTGACCTAGTCTATTACACCCCTGATCCAAGGGCAGAGATCATCCAATGGTATCCCTACAACCTAGCAGAGAACTATAACTCCCACATAGCAGACTAGGTCATATTCAAAGATCACATGAGATCAATCAATAATGTGGACTATGCCACGATTCCCCCGGAGATTGCGGCAGATCCCTTCACGAACCCACAGCACCTTATCTCCCAACAACTGTTTTTGGCTCTTGAAAGCTTCTTTGACCGAACAGGGTACTTTGACAACAACTCAGCAAATTCCTCGCCTTTTGTTGGCCACTGGGATGACCCAGACGAGTTCAATAATGATTGAACAATAATGCTGACATGGCAGACATTCCCACGTGCGTTCACATGAACTCCTCATGGCTCTCACATGCAACCTTTACCTACGTGTCTTATGTGGATTTTAAGTTTGTTTGAGTTTCGGCCTCTCCTTCTGTCTATAAAAGGCCATAGCTATCTTTGTTGAAGGCAGACTGGGAACTATGTCCAGATCACCTTATGCTCTCCATGGTGTTCTTATTTCAAGTTCCTTTTTTATCTATCTCTATATCTGTTGTAATGCATGTTCTTTCCTTATCAATAGAAGTTGTTGTGTTCTATTAGTTCTTATCTGTTAGTTCTTTTTATGGTAGTTCTTTATTTGTTCAAAGGCTCCTCTTCTATTTGTTAAGGGCAGCTAACTTGCTTATCTCAGACCTCTACCGAGGTAAGGATCTTGTGCCCTTGAAGGTAAGTCAGGAAACCCCGAGCAAGGTAAACAACTTTAGTTCTATTTAGTTCTATTCTATTTCAAAAATAAAAAAAAAGATTTTTGAAAAAAAAACATATACTTTGACTAGGCTGTCAGCAGATCGAATACGAATCAGATATAGGCATACCGTATTTGAATCTGTGTATTTAATCGAATATCAAATCAAAGTCAATTATTTTTTGGATATTTACGAAAACAATAAAAACCTAGAAAATATAGAGATAAAAAGATGATTGATAGATCAATGAGATAATTGGGAACTGACTACTGGGGGATTTCTTTCATTCAAATTGGGAATGGGAGATGAGAAATAGTCGCTCATACGTGTCCCTTATTTAACTTTGTTTGTTATTATGCACGTCTAACCCAATATGACATTTGTGCTTGATATAGATGCAGGAGACGAGTATTTTGTTCCAACTGCATCTTCCCGCTAGCATCGGGCTATAGAGAGGGTAGGCCCATCTAGGCATAAGGCATCTACCAGTCGCACATAGGCAAAGCTTGCATCTACCAGTCGCTCATATGCAGAGGCTACAGTAGATGATCATACTATAGATGAGGTGCCAGATGTGCCTGATGATGATATAGAGGCACTTGTCCCTAGAACGCTTGCTAACCCGACACTTCTTACCAGCTATCCCACACATGTTGCTGCACTTATATAGCAGCATCAGGTAATATTATTAAGATTAAAAATTTATACTTATTAATAATATTCGACGTACTTATAGTATTTGTTTCAATTGCAGGAGCGACCATTACTGAAGTTGGTTAGCCATAGATTGAAGGTGGTTGAGTGGAAGTACTAGCAGCCAGACGTGCATAATGGTTTATGGAGGGAATACATTGAGCAGTTTGGACTACTTCCACTAGTTCACAGTACATACTACACTGTGAACCACATCATCATCACTACATTTGTCGAGTGATGGTACCCCGAGATGAACACGTTTCATATGCCGTTCAGGGAGATGACCATCACGCTGGATGATGTCAACGTCCTACTTATTATTCCCGTGGTTGGGAGGACCGTCTCCCACAGCCTACCAGCTGATGATGATGATGATGTTGTGACTCTGTTATCTCATACACTTCGAGTGACAGCGGTGGAGTCCCACAAGGAGCTAAGATCAGCCCATGGTTGCGGAGTCAGGTTAGAGTGACTTCGGTCGAGATTTGAGGGGGTTACTGATGGTAGTGATCCGGAGATGATCAGATGCTCTGCTAAGGCATACTTGCTCTATGTGCTCGAGTGCACCTTGTTTACTGATAAAACAGGGGCTTAGGTGCCAGTCGATTACCTCCACTGCTTAGAGGATCTAGAAAGCATACTTATGTGTGGGAAGCCACTGCGTTGGCATATTTATATCGATAGTTGGGGTTTGCTAGTAAGTCAGGTGTAAAGAAAATTGTTGGGTATCTTACATTGTTAGAGGGGTGGGTCTATAAGCACTTTTCTAGCATTGTCCCACTCCGGAACATTAGTTATCGGCCTCAGGACCCACGCATCCAGCATTTTAGGCCACGCAGAGAGATGGGTAGTCTTACGAAAAATGTGATGGCACTTCGAGAGACCATCAATGCATGAGACTCCAACGACGTATGTGTTTATTTTTATATTTTTATGTACTTGTCTTTTATTTGTCTAAAGTATACTTTTTATATACTTGTATTTTATTTGTCTGATATATATGTTAACTTGTGCAGGTTACATGGGTACCATATGACGATTGCATGCAATATCACCCATTGCCTGATATTGCATTCTACCATGACATGCTTAAATGCCTTAACATCATGGAGCCATATCATCCGATACGGATTTTGAGACAGTTTGGGCGACAATAGATTATACCATTTGCCTCATTGTGCTTGGAACGGGGAGTATGGGGTTCATCTACAACAACATATCGGCCCGTCTACCATTTTTATGAGGAGGTATAGGCAGTATGGCAGAGCCATGTACTCTCAGCTGAGCATCGATCCTTGCCTTCACGTTTTTCCGACGATTGTGCAGCTGACTATATGGACTGGTATGCACGTGTATCACATCGAAACGTGTAGAACCCAGACATTAGATCAGTTAGAGCACCAGAGTCTGTGGAGATGAGCTCTGTGCAGTCATTCACGACAGAGGAGGTAGATCATTTTAACATTCGTATTTCTTCCATTTTAGTAATTTTTTTCATTGCAACTTATACTATATTTATTTGTGCTTATTGCAGCGCCTTGAGCTGGTCAGATCTGTACTGAGACCAGTTATGGAGGGTCATCCTACGACGATCTAGCACACGGATAGGATGTTTACATTGAGGCGGGTCTATGATATCGTGACTTATCGTGGCAAGCCCTCGACGTTGATGACAACATATAGACGGACGAGGAGAAGGACTACGGGGACCATAGGGACATAATTTTTTTATTCTTTTTTTAATTTGACGAGTTGTATTTTGTACTTTAAAGGGGATGAGGCCCCTCATACATTGTATTATTTTGTTTGGGTTTATATAATTCATAGTTTTGTTTGTTGGCATTCCTTCTTTACCTATGATTATGATTACATTTTTATACTTTAAAACCATGCATTAAAAGATCTCATTCGCTCAATGAATAAAATACAATAAAATGGCAGGTAAAAGGGAGTCATCCCTGTCAATTAGATATAGAAGTTGTTAATACAAAATTGCATAATCAATACACTCTGCAAGTGTCAGTCATCAGTCAAATCAACTATCTCTTGTGTCACTACATCCTCATTAATAACACGTCAAAATTCGTGAACTCTTGATTCGTACGAATGTAGTGTCCATCCCAACGCATTATCGCTCTGGTATCTATACCAAAGTGTCGTGATGGGTGGGATAGGATGACCCGACACGAGGAAGACCTGCACGCATAACAAATAATGAAGTGAAACACTACTAAAAAAATGATTTACTGTAATAGCACTATGCATTAACTTTTACCTATACAAAGTGATTCTCGTTTACGAAGCTTATGGCAACTTCCTTCTGGGTGGTAGCGGGTAACGGGTCGGATCGAAGTGGCAAGAATGTCAAACACTGTCATGCACTCAAAAGGTACACTACAACATTGTAATAACT
>JAOXJP010252061.1:0-21884 GCA_025762735.1 Platanus orientalis
TGATAATTTTAAAATAATTAGTATATTATATATAATACATATATATTATGTATGTAAAAGTTCGGGCCTTGGGCTGGGCCAAGGTAAGCCCAAGCCTGACCCTCAATAAAATTTTGGGCCTCGGGTCGGCCCAACCCATATCCACCCCTAGAAGGGAACCATTTCGAGAGACTTGTCAGCCCCCAAAGATGGTTAAACCACCTCGAGGGGATCTCGATAGATGGGAAGGTAACTTCACGAACCCATAGGCATCATACCCAGAATGGGCTAGTATACAAGTATGAGTACAACCTTGGGTTTCTATCGATGACCAAGACTTAAAAGAGAAAGTAGCTTAGACAACAGGCCATAGCTCAACAAGGGAGTCAGACCCAAAAACCAAACCTGAGGCCAAAGGTACAACAAGAAACACTAGAGAAAGCAACAGCCATAGAAAACCCAGCCATCTCCCACTTACTAGCCAAGTCGAGGCATCATCTGAGGAGGATCCAAGCAAAAGGGAGCATAAGAAGTTGGAGAGGTGATGTTATCCCATTCTCAATGTCAACGACGACCAGGAGCCTCAAACAATACGTGAGCCTATTGGTCAAAAGCCTAGAAAGGCTAAGAAATCCAACCAAGACAGGCCACAAGAAATACTACCAATTGCATAGGATAAAGAAAAAAAGAATCAACGGTAATAACGTTTGGCTTAAGTGCACATGGTAGATTTTTCATCTGGCGAAGACGACTTTGGTGATGATGGACTGTTAATGGAATCCTTTACACCCTTAACATCCATCACAAATGATCTATCCAATGACAAGGGAAATACAACCGTCATTCGCTTTAACAGCTACCCTGAAAAGGTAGTCGATTGCAATATGATACTTACGTTGCCATCGAATTCAAACTCAACAATATCAAGTCTTTGGAGTCAAGAAAGAACTTTAGGACATCATCATCGAGAAACCTGTTGTAGTTGAACTCGAGGATGAAGCCTTGAAGGAAATCGAACCAATGGCAGAGATAGGAGAGGTAAAAGGTAAACTTATTATTGACAAACCATTGAAAAGTATGACCTAACTCTTGAAACCCTTGTATATAAAGGTATATATGGAGGGTCGACATGTAAATGGAGTGTTAATTGACAATTGAACGACTATGAATATACTGCATGTCTCTATGGTGACGAATTTATTAAAAGTTGATAACGATCTGCTACTGACAGACGTATTCGTTTGTGATTTTACAGGAAATGCCACTAAGACAATAGGAGTTCTCCCCCTCGAACTAAGAGTAGGGAGTAGAACCCAAGTTACGGCTTTCTTTGTGGTTGATACTTCCTCTAATTATAATGCATTACTAGGTAAAGATTGGATACACTCAAGTTGGTGCATCCCTTCATCTTTACATCAATTATTGTTGTTTTGGAATAACAATAACTCAGTGGAAGTGGTACATGCAGATCAAAAGCCCTTTTTACCTTCAACGAATAATGTCGAGACTCATCTTTATAACAAGAATATAGGAACCATCAAATTGGTGGGGTAAGATGGTGATGGAAAACCCATAGAAGTCACAGTTTAAAAAACTCGAGAAGATGATTCAACGATAACTGAAGAATTTAAAGAACTTTGCAAGGAATTAGCCAATGACAAATTGTTGGTAGGGCCAGGGAGATTAGACTTGGAGAACAAAACAAAGTTAGATAATTAGCTCAAATAAAGAGAGAAAAGGCCATACAAATGGCCATGAAAAAACTGTCGGGGTACCTGATAGAGAAGAAGATCGAGATGTACCTTGTTGAGTGCATCACATGGAAAAATTCTGATGAGCCTAAAGCCATAGGAGTAGAAGAACTGAGTGCGGTCCCTGCCAAGGTAGATGACTTGAAGGCCAAAGTTCAAGATGATTTGAAGGAAGTAAACATGGATTTGGCAAAAACCCCACGCATAACATATGTCAGCACAAATCTTGAATTGTTAGAGTTCAAAATCATAAAAGCAGTCCTCATGCAATATAGAGATTGTTTTGCTTGGGACTATCAGAGATACCTGGATTGGATAGAAAGCTTGTTGAGCGCAAATTGCCGACAAATGAAGGATATTTCCCTTTCCAACAACCACCTCGACAAATGACCAATGAGGTGGTGTTAAAAGTCAAAGAAGAAATCGAGAGGTTGCTGGATGCCGGGTTCATCCACCCTATAAAGTATGTTCAATGATTATCAAATGTAGTTCCAATTGTCAAGAAAAATGGGAAATTGAGAGTCTATTGATTTCATAAATCTCAACGCAACCACTCCAAAAGATGAATATCTTATGCCTATGGCTGACTTATTAGTTGATGAGGTTGCTAGGCATCGAATATTATTTGTTATGGATGGGCATTTAGGGTACAACCAAATATTTATAGCTGAAAATGATAGGCATAAAATTGCCTTTTGATGTTTTGGTTCGATAGGAACATTCGAATGGGTAGTTATGTCTTTTCGCTTGAAAAATGCTAGAGCCACATACCAACGAACTACGAATTATTTATTCCATGATATAATAAAAAAAATTCATGGAAGTCTATATCGATGGCATAATGGTGAAGTCTCAAGATTTCGATGATCACTTGCTTGATCTAGAAAAAGAGTTCCTCAGGATGAGGAAGTATCAACTAAAGATAAATTCTTTGAAATGTGCTTTTGGTGTAAGTGCAAACAACTTCTTAGGTTTCTTGGTACATAGTCGAGGAATTGAGATAGACCAAAACAAGGACAAAGCAATTATCCAAGCCTAAGCACCTTTTATGAAGAAGGAATTGTAAAGGCTACTCGGACAAATTAACTTCCTCACATTTCATCTCGAATGTGATAGGAAGAATAAAGGTGTTCTCACCTCTAATACGGATGAAAATGAGTGAAGAGTTCCAATGGAAGAAAGAACATCAACAAGCCTTCAAAAGGATCAAATAATATTTGTCAAGACCACCGGTATTGATGCCGCTTAAAAGAGACAAGCCTTTAAAGTTATATGTCTCAGCTACTAGAGACTCGATCACAAGTCTGTTGGCTCAAGACAATAGAAATGGTCATGAGCAATCTGTGTTTTATCTAAGTCGAGTCTTGCAAAAAGCAAAATGTAACTACTCGATGATAGAAAAACTATGTCTAGCTTTGTATTTTATATTAGTAAAATTAAAACATCATCTTCTATCACATGTTGTGTATGCTGTGGCCCAAATTGATGTGATAAAGTATATGCTATCACGACCTATAGTGAAAGGTAGAATTGGGAAATAGAGTTTAATCTCCTATATGTCCCATAAAAAACCGTGAAAGGATAAGCCTAAGCAAATTTCTTGGCTGACCATCTGTGTTAACCCGTTCATATGGAGAACGAGGATGATTACATCACTCTCATTCCATGGCGATTGTATTTTGATGGATCTAAGACCAAACTCTAGCACAGGAATCGTGATTCAATCCCCAAGAAGAACAATCATGGAACTTAATGTTAGACTCGAAGGAGAATTTACCAACAACCAAGCTGAATATATAGCCCCTATTCAGGGGCTCGAGATCTTAAAAAACTTAGGGGTAAAATTCCTTAAGATCCACGGGGATTCACAGTTGGTGATAAACCAGGCTACGGGTGATTACAAGTGCATCAGTCCTACTCTGACACCTTACAAAGACAGAGTAGAACACTTGCTAAAGACATTCGACGATGTTACAATGAAGTGTATACCTCGAGGCCTTAATCAAAGAGCTAATTACATGGCACAGATTACCTCAGGATATAGAATAAGCCCCACCATTCCTGAAGATATTGATCACACTAAATGTTTGAATTTTGGATGCGAAACCTCAGTATTGGGAGAGATTCTTCAAGTTGATATCCTTTGGACGTTGAAGGGGAAAAAGAGGGTGATTGGAGGGAACCAATCATTCAATACTTAAAAAATCCCAACAAAAAGGAGAGTAATTCCCTAAAGCTTAAAGCCAGGGGATGCCTGTTGTATGAGGGAACCTCCAGAACTCTTCAAAATGAGGAGCTAATGGCTTATTACTTAGGTGTCTGGGAACCGAAGATGCCAAGCTTGCGATGGTAGAAGTTTATGAAGGAATCTGCGATGCACATTAGTCTGGCATAAAGATGAGATGGTTAATCCGTTGATTTGGTTTTTGTTGGTCAACTCGCTTACAAGACTGTATCCGCTGTACCCAGGGCTGTGAAGCTTGTCAACAACATGGGTCGATACCTCAGGCCCCTATTACCAACCTACATTCTATCGTGAAGCTCTAGCCCTTTAGAGGATGGGCTATCGACATGATAGACAAGGTTAGGCCTACATCGACTAGGAGAAATTGCTTCATTCTGGTTGTTACCGATTACTTTACAAAATGGTTTGAATGTAAACTATATTGAAATGTGACCGAAAGAGATGTAATCTGCTTCAGAAAAGAAATGATAATACATCGATTCGAAATTCCTAAATTTATTACGGTTGGCCAAGGGCTAATATTTAACGGAGCTCAAATGCAAGAGTTTTCTCACGATTATGGATTCAAAATCTTAAACTTGACTCCTTATTATGCCTAAGCAAATGGACAGACTGAGTCCACCAACAAAATTATTAAGAACAATCTATGAAAGATGGTTGACTGTAATGCCTTAAATTGGGATGAATTACTGTCTGACACAGTCTGGGTATATCGAACATCAAAAAGATCAAGTATCGGGACTATGCCTTATGCACTAGTATATGGGCATGACGTAGTGTTGCCTTAGGAAGTCATAGTACAATCTCTAAGGGTAGCCAGTTAGAACCATCTAAGTCATATCGAGTATGAAGAGGCTATGATGTCCGAGATAGACAACCTTAATGAAAAAAAGGTCGAAGCTCTTAACTCAATTATGGTTCAAAAGCCAAGAGTGGCCAAGACTTACAATAAAAAAGTGAAGGCCTAGTCATTCCATGAAGGGGAATTGGTGTGAAAAGTTATTTTACTACCAGGAACCAAGGACCCTTAGGAAAATGGTCCCCTATTTGGGAAGGACCATTCTTATTAAGTGAAATATTAGACGAGAATACTTACAGGTTAATGCAAGTTGAGGGGCAGGAACATATACGAAGTATCAATGGAAAATACTTAAAAAATTATAAACCAACAATGTGGGAACACAAGTTTATCAACAAAAAGTATTCAATGTGTGGTCAATAAAAGATCATTACAAAAGTAACAAACATGGAGGTCCGAAGGAGCCCAAGAAAATATAGAGGACAATATGGACCACTAAGCATCGATGGCTTGGTCACAATCTTTAAGGTAAAACTCGCATCTTAATAGGTCCTCTTCTAACTGTGGCAACTTCTCAGAATGGGATGAATCTTGCTCCATTGCATTGTCAAGTGTTGCCTTAGAAGCCTCTAGGTTTTCTTTCAAATTCTTTAGGTAAGCCTCAACCTTCTCAATCTCAACAATCTGAGCGTTGATGCTCTTTACCAAAGCATTCACATGCTCAACAACAAAAGATTGTTGTGAAACAAGGGCATCAATTCGAATCCTCAACTCTTGCTCTCGAACCTCTTTGGCACATCTCAGTTGAAGTTGTTCACTGGTCTCATGACAAGAAGTGCCAAGCGAAGGCTGGCCCGTTGATCCATTGACAAATAACCAGGGTGTCGAAGCAATGTATTCCTAGAGTTGATGAAGGAAAAGCTGACAGTCGAGTCAAGCAACACAACTGAAGGTCCAGTTGCAAAGCTAGACCGAAGTGTTGCCAAAGCTTGATGAAGCTGCTTTAATGGAGAAGACAAAGGTGGTGT
Organism: Platanus orientalis; assembly: GCA_025762735.1. NCBI lineage: Eukaryota > Viridiplantae > Streptophyta > Magnoliopsida > Proteales > Platanaceae > Platanus > Platanus orientalis. The sequence goes on from JAOXJP010252061.1 coordinate 5,803, forward strand.
CAAGGGCATGGACTTGGTGCTTCCTACCGCCGCCGAGGTGAAAAGCTTGGCCCAAGAAAGCAGCTGAGACAAGTGGCCAGACACCCCTACTAGAGATTGAGTTCCCTGGAAAGATGTTGACAATGACTCGGGGATAGGAGTCTGGATGTGGGTCTGAGGAACTGTGAGCACAGGTCCCATAAAAGACTGATCTGCGCTGATGTTGGTAGCATTTGTCGATGGCGCCATAGTCTCATCATCCACTAAAGGTAGATCGACAGCATGGGAAACAGGCTTGTCTAGCTGAACCATGGCCCCTGCTAACGATTCCTTAAGGAGAAACCTACCTGAGTCTTGAGCAATGTCTTCGAGCTGTTCTTTCTCTCTTTCATCCTTTTTTTTTCTTCTCTACTTCCCTATTCAACCTTTCTTCTTCTTCACTTTTGTTCTCCATTTCTGCTATTTCCCTCTTTCTTCTTTCTTATTCATTCTTCTCTTCTTCTCGTTTTCTTTCTTCTTCTTCATGCCTTTTCTTTTTCTCTTCTTATTTCTTTCCTTCTTCCTCTCTCTTTCTGACCTCTTATTCCTTTGATCTCTTCTTTTCCTCTCGTCTCTTCTCCTTCTCTTTCTTTCTCTCTTCCTTCTCTTCCTCCTTCATTTTCCTTTCTTTTTCTTTTCTCCTTTCCTCTTTTTCAATTTTTCTCTATTCTCTTCTTTTCCTTGGCAATTCTCCAGTCTTCTTCCTTTTTGTTCCTCACTTCCTCCCATTCATAAGTGAGCAACTCCTCGAAGGCTTTAGCCTTCTTCTCCTTTTCAAAGCGTTCTAGCTCCTTTTCTTCCTTGGACCTATTTTTCTTGCTTAGGGCTTCTAGCTCGAGCTTTTTCTTCTTTAGGAATTGTCCCTGCTCTTCAAGCTCTTGGCACAGTTGATCTTCAACAGAGATACTGATTGTTTTTCTTTTTCTCTTTGTTAAGACAGCTTCCTCGACAACCTGCTCCTCATTATCGAGCTCAACCTTGAGGGCTCAAACCGCGGGTTGTTGTCGATCAGCCATGTCCTGTATCGACAAGCCCTTTAGCAAGCTTGTGTGCATCTCTTCTTGACACTTCGACTTCCTCGGACCCATAGCTATTTGTTTGTTTGTGCGATGGGGAGCCGGGAGAGATAGTGGCTTACTTGCCAACAAAGAAGCTTCATATGAGGGACACAGTTGACTTTTAATCTAGCTCATCGACTCCCGAGCCTATTCTAGAAAGGCAGACCACCAAGTGTCGAAAACAAGTGTCAATTGTGGAACACCATTGAAAGATAGAACATAGAGTGATGATACTGCCACCGAATACTCTTCCATTTTCTCGAAGAATATTTCCTTCGAACTGGGAGGTCGAGCCTCCCAAGGAGAATTCAACGTAAAAATTGGAGGGGTTGAAATAAATTGAACAAGCCCAAACTGACGGACATACATGTTAGGGCAATAGGCCTCGATGTGTTCAAGCCTGTGGAAAAGGGAGATCCCTCCAAAGAAAGCAAGACGCCAGATTTTTAAGGCCTGAAGCTGAGAGCGTATGGGCATTGGCTGCTAATCAAGGTACTCGGTGAAGCCAAACTGCTTGATTTGAAAATAGACGAAATGGATATCAGAACGAACTCGATGTGCATAAAGAATGACGTCAATGCATCGAGCGAAGTTTGGGGAAGAAGATTCAAGATATCTGGTTTCGAGCCAATATTGGACATAACAGGAAGAAACATGAGGCTGGTAATTTAAGGGAACAGGATCCAGACCAGGGAAATATGCGTAGATACATAACTAGAGAAGCCATAGTGGCCCATTGGGTGACCCATAAAACCTATCTTGGGTCAAAGAATGGAGAGATCGATAAAGAATCGTGAGCAGGAATAGACCTAGGGCCAATCGACGGCTCGACGCCAAAGTTGTAGCTATCAGGACAAATCCCAGAGTAATCCACTTCGAAGATGAGCAGACCATGAATTTGCAAAGCCAATAAAGATAAAAAGAACATTCTTCTTGGATTGTTATATCACTACCAGGCTTACCTATCTTGCGGGAGAGGAAAGAAGTATAAGAAAGACGAGAATAATTGGTAGAATGATGGTTAATAAGATCGAGAAGAGTCAATAAAGGAAAGAAGAATTGCATCACCATCAAGCGGGACATTGAGAAGGTGATAGACACCAGCCAAAGTGATTGACATTGGGCCCTCCGAAAGAAAGAAACAATTGGAAATAGGGGACTAAAAGACCAAAAATGTAAAAAGGAGAGACTAATTAAAATGGGTATTGGATTTGGAAGGGAGAATGGCTCCAATAATACCGAGCTTCTCCCACTTCTCTTGCCTTTTGTTGAAAATTCGATGTACCCAATCTGCCCAAGTACGATTGGTCTTGTACTAAGAGCTTGGGTTAGGCTTTCTCTCCCATTCATCCCAGTCGATGCTCTCATCATAGAATAATGGAGCTCTGTGAAGATTAACGGGAAAATAGTGAGGCATTTTTGGGGGGTTTCTTTCAGAAAGGCTGGGTCAAGGTCGTAACTTAGAGCGGCAAAGCTTAAAGAAAAGACTTCATATGGCATTTCAATGAGAATGACCATCGACATTGCTTTATCGGCCATGCTTAAAATGCAAAGTCTTTTGGCTGCTAGCACCGCGGTGTCGGACTTTACTATTGGGATTTGTTCTTTCTCCTGCTCAACGAGAGTGGAAAGCTCGGTGGATTCAACGTCGATAGATGTGACCTGCTTCACTTGAGCCATAGACAACGATGAAGAAAAGAGAGACAAGAGAAATGAGGAAGAAAAGATTAGAAAAACCAGGAGCAGGTGAACGAAGAACGCGAAGAAGAAAGATGGATTTCATTAGCTGGAAGGAAGATTATAGGCAACGGCTGATGTGATAGCATGAGTATACGAAAACGGCAGGAAACAACACGTGTTCGGTTAGGGTTTAAACCAAACACGTGCAGGTGGGGTATTTGTTAGACTATATTTTGAAATCCACCAATCAATGAATGACACGGGGAGACAAGTAATGATTCAATAGGCGGTTACCAAGTATAACACGTCAGACGGGAGATGAAGAGGTTAAAGCATAGCAGTGCTTAAGAGTTGTTCCACGTCTAAGTAATGGGCAAACCGGCCAGAGAGTGGGATACCCACAGTCTAAACCAATCGATGAGTGGGGGACATGCGGTTTGGATCAGTCAGCAAATGAGATACCCACGACTCAAAACTGAAAAACGGTTGAGAACAAATGTGGGAATGAACGATGGCATCATGAGGAGATTTCTATAAATGAAGAAGCCAACAGAATGAATGAATGAATCATCATCATCAACATTATTTTTATCCTTAGGAGTAGCGTTAAGTTAGTCCTAGTTAGATCTTGTAGAAGCTCGAAGTCTTGTATCAGGCGAATAGACTCTATTGCAGAACCATATTTAATGAAGTCCTCCCTCGATTCTAGGAGTAGGATCTTGGTTAATCTACCTGTTCTAAGGTATATCTATGATTCATATTGTACACTGTATTTCTAATTTAGTGAAGCTTACTTCTCTTATCAATTTGGTTGGTGTTGTTTTGTCATAAAAGTTCTCGGTTTAGAGGCATTACCGAACTGAACTTTTTTGATAATCCGAATTGGAAAAATTATCCATGGGCTTGACCTGGTGATTGAAAATTACTGTTGACACCACCAACACTAGGTTGACCGTAGAATTTTGTATGATGAATTTGAGGTTAGATTCTCTTTAAAGTCATATTATGGTCTTATTAAATCTTCTCGTGACATTGGAATTCCATGGAAAAGAAATTTAGAACCATATGAATCTATCAAAGGTTCAGTTTTTCCTATGGAGAGCTTATTCGGGGAAAATGTCAATGATGGATGGGCTCATTCGAAAAGGGATGGACCTAATGAATGTTTGTCTGTTGTGTTATGGTGATGTGGAGTTAGTATCCCATGTTTTGATTCACTGCTTGTTTGTGTTGGATTTGGAATGCTATGTTGCAAGATTTCGGAATGCAATGGATGACCCTCCCTAATGTGGCTTGCCTCTTGGCTAGTTGGAGGACTAATGCTTTCTAAAGGCAAAAGGATATGGAGTACGGTCTCGGCGGCGATGTGTTGGTTGGTGTGGAAGGAAAGGAACAACAGGGTGTTCGAAAATTCAGTTGAACCTTCTTACCAAGTGTACAAAAGGATAAGAATTTGTTATTGTTTTGGGCCATGAAATGTAAGGATTGTGATAACGAAGATAGGGGAGGTTTGTTATGGATTGGAAACTCAACTATAGGCTTAAGAATTAAGATAGTTGGGTCGCTTTGGTTTTGTGGGCTTTGTGTAGTGGGATGCCTTATCCCCTCTTATAGTTCTTTCCCTTGAATGAAATTCTTTTTTCTAATAAAAAAGTCTTATTTTTCTAATAAAAAAGTCTTATTTTTCCTAGCATGGCATCATTTACCAAACTACCCATCCAGGTACCCCAAAACATAATGGTGTTATTGAAAGGAAAAATCGGCATCTCTTGGATATTACTTATGCCTTACTTCTCACCATGCATGCTTTCAAAGGATTTTAGTCTGAGGTCATGCTCACAGCCTACCTTATGAATCATATGCCTTCTTGTATAATTTGCTTAAGTCTCCCTTGAGATTCTTTATCATAGTTTTACATTGTTCTTCATCCCTCCTAAATGTTTGGATGTATTTGCTTTGTTCATGTTCCCAAGTTTAACAGGTTCAATCTTGATCCAAAAGGCCTTCATTGCATTTTTTTAGGGTATGCCTCCTCTCAAAAGGGGCATAAGTGTTACCATCCTTTGATCCAAAGCCGTTTTGTATTTATGGATGTGACATTTTTGGAGTCTTTTCCTTTCTCCCCCTAGAAGACTCCTCTCTAAGGGTAGAATGATGGTGAAGAGGGGTCTTCTCCTTTGCCTATTCCTTTATACTCCTTTGATTTTGATGGTAGTTGTGATGGACTTGATGGTGTTGGGGAACAGGAAATCAATGAGGATGCTCAGGGGAGAATGTGGATGAGGTGGTGGAAAAAGACTTTTCACAAGTATATTTAAGAAAGAAAAAATATCTGCATGTGCCTCTCCAAGAAACCTCTTCCACTCCATCTTGTGACATGGGTAATGGTCTTGATCTTTTTCATGATTCTCATATTCATATTGCAGTTAGGAAGGGAATTCGTTCTTGTACTCAACATCCTATTGCTAATCATGTGTCATCATATAGAGCCTTTGTTACTTGTCTTTTATATGTATTCCTTGCCATGTGTCTGAGGCTCTACCTCAACCCAGTTAGAGGAAGAGATGAATACTCTAGAAAAGAATAGGAGTGAGATATGGTTGATCTCCCTAGGGGCAAAGATCTAGTGGGGTGTAAGTGGGTCTTCTCTATAAAGCTCAAACTGGATGGTGTAGTTGAAAGATATAAAGCAAGGTTGATTGTAGAAGGTTACACATAAACATATGGAATTGGTAACCAAGAAAATTTTGCACTGGTTGCCAAAATAAACTTTATACGAGTTCTCATATCTCTTGCAACTAATCATGGATGGGTCTTATTGCTATAAAATGTGAAAGATGTTTTTCTTCATGGGGACTTATAAGAGGAAGCTTACATGGAGCCACCTCTAGGTTTTTAGTATTCTACAGCCAAAGGCAAGGTGTGCCTATTGAAGATTTCATTATATGGTTTGAAGCAATCGTCAAGGGCTTGATTTGAAAGATTTCTTAGAGGAATTATGTACTCGATCTTCAATTGGAGATTGGGATGATAGGGCGTAAACCATGTACTACACCAATTGATCCTAATCATAAATTAAAAGAAGATGATGGTAACAAGTTGATTGATTTGGGAATTTATCAAAGATTAGTGGGAGGGTTGATTTATCTTTCACTAACTAGGCCAAATATTGCCTATTCTATTAGTGTTATAAGTTAGTTTGTGTATGCTTGTATGACTCTATATCTGGAAGCAACATACCGTGTTCTTCGAAACTTGAAAAAGGGTCCATGTAAAGGTATTCTATATAGAAGAGAAATAGCCTCAAAATTGAGACATACACAAATGCAGATTGGGCAGGATTCATATCAGACAGGAGGTCTATGCCAGGTTATTGTACATTTGTGGCGCAAAAGGAACATTTGTATCTTTGAAGATCAGACGTTGACGGTAGACACCCTTTCAAGGAAGATTGATTCCCTTCTTTTCTCATGGTGCTGCCTTTGCCCTTCCTTTTCGAATGTGCATTATCATGAGTGGGTTTTTGATTGGGACTCTTTTGTATTTTATTGGAGTGGCCCATGGGTAAGGCCTTGTATCTCTCATGCACTGCTCTCTTATGGGTTCATTTTAATAAATTTTACTTTATCTATAAAAAAAAAGCTTAAGAAAATTCTCTTCCCATTCTTCCATTCTTTACTTTTCAAAACATTTTATCACCCGAGGTAGGTGGTCCATCATAGAGCTTGCCAAATTTTTTTGTTGCAGGTTCATTCTCATCAAACCTTGGGGCTATTAAATCCTGGGACCAGGTGCCCCAGTACTACCCTGTTGCACCCAAAACATGATCCGAGGGGTACGATATCAATCTTAACTACAGTAACTTTGAAGTCATTCCTCAGCCCAATTTAATTAAGTGATTTAAAATACTCATTCACAGGGTGTTGATGGCTTTAACTTTTCAAAAAATGATGGTTGAATCTCATGTATAAACCCAGTACTCATATATATATATATATATATATTACTACTGCTTGCCTAGTAATATGCTAGTGATTTGAATAAAGTCACCCCTTCTTGATTTAAAAGCATGATACAAAGTATGATATGCCTTTATCATTTCAGAGAAAAAAAGGGGATCTTCTAGTGTTACTACTAGAACTCCTCATTGTTTCATGTTGGAATTCATTACAATCGTTAATGTAGTCTGGATTAAGTTTGTTATATGGCAAAGATGCAACTTTTTATTTACCAAAACGAAAAACTGACAGATGCAACTCAGGTATATATTTTTTACCTTAGTAGTGTGTCAGATGCAAATATTGATGATAACAAGTTTCATGACATCTATGGTTTTTTTTTTCTCATTCTTGTCCCCTCAACTGAATTAGCAGACAAAGTTTACATTTGTTTTTGAAATTTCAAACAATAGCAGTCCCTGTACTAATGCATCTTCAAGTTATTCCGTGATATGCAGTGTGGTTGATAAACGTCTCTGTAGTATTTATAACATAGCAGTTGTATATGTACAAAATCCTTGGGAGGAATGACTTGAATGGATGGCTTTGGACGTCAGATTTGGTCTTCTTCTTCTTGGGTGTAATGATATCCTAGACAGCTATCTGTCACATAAAATTGATAGGGTCTTGCAATGGGTATCCTGGACTTCCTCGCACATTGTTACTTTCAATGGTCACCCATTGAAAGTGACCATTGAAAGTAATGGTCACCCATATATGCAGATTTCATGTGGTTACTTATGACAGATTCCATCAAAACTAACGGACTGCAGATTGCACGAAAGACCCTTGAGCTTGTAGATCTATGGTTTGCGAAGGGTGGTCAACCTGAATATTATGATGGCAAGGATGGTTGTTATATCGGACACACACACACAAGCTGCAGACTTGGACAATTGCTAGCTACTTGGTTGCCAAGATATTACCAGAACTTGGAATTTTGGCACCTGAGGACAAAAAGACGAAGCCCACTCTAGCTCAGGCAACCGCGTTGCCAGTGAAATTTCAAGCATTAGACAATTTTCTCCATCATTACGCTGTACAGCATTTTTTCAGTTGTAGCTCTTATATTCTTTCTTGTTTTGATGAGTTTTATCTCGTAGCTGTCTCATTGATATATGCAGTACTCATGAACCTGTCCATACCATTCTTTTGTTTCTCTTGGTTGGATTTGGGTTTTATGCAGGATTACTCGTAGCTGCCTTGTTACCATGATTAAAATCAGGTTTGATTTGGATTTGGTTTCTACCCAGTTAGGCTTTCAAACTGTTAAATATGTGTTTAATATTAATGAATTAGTGTTATATAAGATATCAAAGCATAGTTCATAATTGTAAATAAAAATGAAAGTTACTATTTTTATTTTTTTGGAAAGATAAGATTGAAAGTGTTTCTAAACCCAGGGGATCCTCTCCTACCCACAGATTAATCTGTCAGGGCAAGAGACGTGACAAATACCCCTAAAAAGTGAATTTTCTACTTTTTGGGGTAAGTGTCAGTGTCATGCCCTAACAGATTAGTCTGTGGGCAAGGGAGGATTTTCCGCGTTGCCAAAGCCATGTACAATTAAATTCATTTGCCAAAGAGTGCTTGGCTGTCAGATCTTAATCCCCTCCACATTTTTGCTAGGGGGTAATGCATGTCAATACACAGGTGGAAGCTCCAGCCACAATATAAACATCAAATAGGTCTTGGGGTTGATGACTACACGAGAAAGAGCCATCAGAAAGGGCACTTAACAGTTTTTTCTTCGCTTCAAAAGAGGAAGTCAGAGATGGCTAATAATGGTTTAGACCAACCATTTGGCGTGTCATAACTGAAGATCACTTGTTCAGGTGGAAATTCGGCATAAGCACCCAAGTGCCCGGACTTTGTTATGTAACTTAAATGGATTATGAATTCAATAAGATAAATAGATAAAGTGGAACTAACATCTAAGATAAATTCAACCATTAGCTTATCCACCTTACTAGATTTAGAAATATATTCCGTGGAAAATTAATCTAAGTTGTAAGGAAAAGGTGATGTTGTAAGTTTGAAAACAAAAATTTCTGTAGAATTTACTATAGCTAGTACTTTGTGATTAATTATAAATCTCTTTCCACCATGATTAAGTATTTACCAAGGACAATTTCATATGTGACTGAAAACCCATGTCTTAAGCTCATCTTTGATGATGTGGGAATAAGAAGGGTCTGCAAAAAACAAATTCATTCATTAGCATGTCAATTCAATAACTGAAAACAGAAGATCCAACTTCAGTATCCCCCAATATTTTGGGTAGAAGAGTATCAAATCATTTGCCAACTCTTCGGCTTCGCTTTTGCTTGATTTGATGAAGAAACCTTAAATGCATACGCTTCATAGTTCACATGTCCTACTTCATTGGGTTTTGGGAATGGGAGGAGTATTTCCATGCGTGTAGTACTCAAAATCAATGGCACCACCATTCCATCCTTAGTTGGGTCAATGGATGTCTCCGTGTAAGAGAATATAAATGTCATAGGGGTGAGACGGTTGAAATGTCATTTTTATTTTATTTTATAATAAATTGATAGAATCTAAAATATATATTATAAAATTTACCTGCATATTAATAATGCAGATTTATTTTGGTGAATTAACCTAAATTTTAAAGGAATACAATTTCATTGAAAATTCAAAATTTTGCTACAAAATAAATCTTGTTAGATGGATTTATTTTACTTTAAACTTTTAAATCAACTTTTCAAAAATTTGCAAATAAATCATCCCTGAATATATTTTTGCCTCTCTTGTGGGGAAAAATAGGTGAGAATGAATTTCATGAGAACCGTGAAAACAGCACCAGGGTGCAGACACATCAGCGCCAAAAAGTGATAAGCACTCCCCAAAAAGTGTAAATCACTTTTCGGTGCTGATGCGTCAGCCCCTCTGGTACCATTTTCACGGCTCTCATGAAATTCATTTGCACACAATCCGAGCCCCTCTCTTGTTCCCGAAGAATGGATCTGTTCATTGCAATCCCAATTATGCAAAAGATTCACCTTTAGGGTGTTTGGATAAGTTCACCACCGCTGGGTAAATACATCTATATCAAACCTTGACAAGTAAAGTTGCTACCATTGCACCAAAGCAATGATCCCCATACAAGTATGTTGGGTATATTTCCCAAAACACCTTTTGATGTGGGCGTTATATGCTACAGAAATTTAAATCCATGGTTTTGAAAGATATGATCTTCTGGGACCAAAACTGATGTGATCAATGTGCGACATGCCATAGACTGACACATAATGTGTTTTTGAATTTGGTGCCTCTTTTTGGATACTTACTTTTTTGCTTTGAACACCTTTTAGAGTCCTTTTACTATATACACACTATATGTCAACCTATGGTATTGTATGGTCATACATTATTCACACTAGCATTGATCACATAAGATCCTTCCAATAGGGCTGTCAATTATCTGTCTAAGCATTGGTATCCGGTTTGTATTCAATACGTTCAAGGCGAATATGGATGCATCCATATCTGACTTGTTTAAATATTCCTTTCATTTAATAAATATTCATTTATAAATGAATCAAATATGGATATAAATACATCCATTCTGCTTAAATATTCTTATTCGTTTAAATTAATGTTATAGATAAGATGATACTCATCAAAGGAATAGAACCAACTTGTTAAAAAATAAATAAATAATAAAAGGAATAGAACCAAATATATAGAATACTTATCTATATATTAGTACCAAACCCTTGGTTGAAACCTCCCCAACATCCAGCTCACATTGTCTCATTGAACTCCACCAATCATCTTCCATCTTTGTAGTTCCTTATTATCTTAGTAATCTGCCTCATAATCGTCATCACCTTCACCTCCATTCTTGAATTAGCGACACAGAAATCTAACTTCTTATTATTCTTCTTTAGAGTGTTATAGTCTTTGCTCTTCTTATTGTTGTTACGCTAACAATCCCATCCCTCTCAATTTCTCTCTCACCCTATTTTTTAGCCCCAAATATGTGTCACCACTCAAAACCTTAATTGTCTGACAAAAAGTGTAATTGTATATATTCGGATTTGTATCCAATATTCGTTTAAGGAAACAAATATGAACACGAATCTTAATTTTAAATATCCGTAGATATCCAAATTCATATCCAATATTTTCTTAAGTAAACAAATATGGATACAAATATATCTGCATCCGCTTTAAATTCACTCTGCTTACAACCCTACTCTCCAATAGATGGAGGAGGGAAACACTTAAACATCTTTGGTGTGTTCGACACATACCATGGACTGAAAAAATGTGATTTCAATTATCCTGTTACCGTTCAATGGGACAGGTGTCAACACGTACTTAAGACGTTGAATTGGTTTCCTATAGCAGATGCAGATGTTGGAGGAGTATCCAATCCCTTTACATATTCTATTAACCTGGAATAAACTTGCAGCTGTGAACAAACAGAGCTAACAATTCATTCAAAATTTCAAGAAAAAAATATATTTATAACCAAACAAAAATTCATCACTTAGAGTCTCTCTCTCTCTTCCTGTGGGATTTTGGGGAGGTAGAGCCATAGAGTCATCCACCCACTCGAGTTGAGGAGTTGAACAAATGAAAATCACCCGCATGGATAGATTCTTACGATGATCAAAATTACCAAATACATCAAACAAGGCATCTATACCTGACAAGTGGTAGGTCCTCCCAAGGTTTATAAATAAAGTAAAAGATATCAAATCCAGCTTACTCACATAAATATGGTTTGAGTTAGGTAGGATTCAAGAGTCTATATGAATTCTAACAGTGCAAGGATACACCTCAAGTTGAAGATAAGGCTTATCACAAACATGCGATATTTCATCACATCAATGGAAAAATAATCAAGCCCTGTGGTCACCCATCCATGGAGAACATCAAGATTAATATAAGATTATTTTATTGAAGATAAAGCTTAATCTAAAAAACAAGGGTCGTGGATAGAATCCATAACTACCAAAAAATCCCTATAAATACAAGGTCCCATGCATGTAAAAGGATCTTTTGATCTTGATCTTCTCTTGAGCCATCTTTTGATCTCTTTCTTTCAAGTTACTTTCTCCTGCAACAAGGTTCAAGTCTTATAACCTAGTGTCAAAGAAACCTAGTTGTAGTAAGAAACAGAAGAAATTGAGAATGTTTTCAACAAGGTGATAATTGTAATCTTGTATAAATACGTTTTCTAAATATCATGAAGCTTTTTTTATATTTTAAATTTTTGTAAGCCTTGATAAAAGGTTTTATTCCTTCCTTATATGGAGAACATGTGATTAACGGATTCGAGTTATTGGATCCAGAGAAGTGTAAATCCCCAAAAAATAAATAAAACCATTCTAAATGAATGAGTAATTTGTTATATGCTACAAAATTTAGTGTGTACAATCTTCACCAACAATGGAGCCTTGCTTGTCCACCATTGGTGACACATATGAGCGAAACCCATATCAGATTGTCTTTAGAGGTTCCAACGACACTAAGCACTCTTGGTACCAAAATTTGAATCCCATTTTGTCTACATAATAGGAAAAATAAGCATCACAAGAATAATTGCTCATGCACTTGGCTTCACAATTGATTATCCCCATATTTGCATCCATGTCAATTCAGAAGGTATTGCCATTCATAGAACCCTTTCTTCAATTGGAATCCTTGTTTGGGATGCCGCACTCCAATCATTTCCTATGCTGACACACACTGTCAAAGGCCCTCCTGTAGGCATAGTATATATTGCACAGGCCAATTGTTTCTTGGACATTTTCCCCAAGGGTATGTATCCCTTCCACCAACTCTTGGCCTGTGATTTGTCCCCATGGATTCATCGCCTACATTCTAATGGAAGTACTAGAGTTATAGTTTTTTATCAGAAAAAGTGAAATACATCTCATCCTCATTGGAAACATAGTTGACATTGTATCTATGAGTGAAGTCAAGGAAGATGTCACTAGAGAAACTCCCATTATGCCAGACCCCACTAGTCCAATTACTTCCCCTCGCCACCATATGACCAATTGGCTGGTGCCATTAGGGTCAACGCCAAGAGTGAAAGCCTTGGTAGTTGGGGTGTTAGTTTTAGGATGTGAATCAAAGTAACAATAAATTTCCATTTAATTGTGTATCATGTTAGTCGTCGATCATCAGTGCAGTCATGGGTCACAGCTATGTCACAGATTACCGACTCACTCGCAGATTTTAGTGTCACTTGGAGATCACCTGTCAGTCATGAACTACAAGTTCAGTCGTGGTTCATGATGTAAGTTGTGAATTTAGTTTGCAAGAATATTTGTCTTCAATTCTTGATGTTCTAATAATTGATTCATCCGAGAGAGATAATGTTTCATAACCATGTTTCTTGAAGATAGTCGAGGCCTCCCAGTGGCTTGGGTAGAACCTTGCCTCTCAATGGAGTCGCACTCTCCAACGGAGACGAATGAACCTCACTATTACTTATAGTCTAGGGCTTATTAATATTGGTTCTTTTGAACTCTTTAGTTTTGTTAATATTTCATCAACATAATGTTTCTGTGAAGGAGATTTCAATAGAGAGTTTCTTCTCTTAAGACTATGGTATTTCTCACGAAGAGAATTCCAGATCTCAAAAGGATGCTTCCCGTTGAAACAAGGCAACCTCTATCGATGGAGAGGGCCGGTCTAGGAGAGTAGTAGATTCAAGAACTCAAGTTGTACTCTTTTCAAGGAACAAAGTTGAGGTCTAGAACCACCAAAAGTATCAGAGAATAGAAAGATACTTGAAGTTGATGGTAGTTCACGGCAAAGGGATTGTCATCTTCTTCTTCAAGTTCAACTTTGGAAAACACACATAGTATTCTCTAGAGAGCAGTTGTGAATAGAAATGGTAAGAAGATTGCTTTTCTTACTTTAGACCCGTTGTTCTCTACCATTTCTTCTCTATTTCTTTTCTCCACTATTTATCTTTTATTTGTTTCAAAATTTTCTAGCACTTTATCCCACTCCCGGACGACCCTTTAGCGTGAAGGGAAAATCCCAAACTTTAGTCACCATCCGGTTAAGGATTAGTTGCCATGGTTTGGATTAGTCGCCAAAGCTTGGGAAGCATGATTTTTCCTTGTGTCAACAAAGGTGGATAGGAACGTTATAGGGTTAAGTCCCTCTTACAAAAGTAGATGTTGAGGTGGCAGCTCCAACCAGGCCCAAGTATCACCGTTTAGGTGAGTTGTATAGAACCAACATCTAAGGCAAGCTCCTTTACTTAAATTGTTATATTTCATAAGCTTTAGCAAGTGGGTAGAGGAGCAGTTCAACGATAGTTGAACCACTTGATATTTTCATAAAAGGGGAGTAGCAACATGAGTCTGATGAATGGCTGTGAATACTCTAATTTTCATTTAGGGAAATAAGGCATTCACATGCCTCATCTCATTTTTTTTTTAAATTCTAAAATATTTCAATATGGGGAGCTATAACTTAGAGATTATGGTCAGTCTTTAAGTTAAGGTCTACTTTGATCCAGGGAAAAAGGGTATCAGTAGGATAATCAAAGCTATAACACAACATCACCAACTTAACTCACATCTCCACTCTCCACTTAAAATAAAATTGCTGAAATCCAATAGCGTGGTGGTGACATTACCATTCTGATGCAGTGCGACATGTGGCAACACATGATTTTAGGGTGAATATTTTTCAGAGAAAAATCAAGGCATAAAATCAATTACTAATAGGGTTTAATATGAATTTTATTTTATTTAGAAAGATTTACTTTGTTAAGTTTTTTGGTTTTTATTAGGAACATTTTTATTTGTTAAATTTTGGTTTTTAGTAAGAGAGTTTTTAAAAGATTAGGATTTTATTTGAGTTCAAAACAGGAAATTCACTTAAATTCGGAATTTGAAAGGTTTTGTGTAATGTTTCTTCCAAATGACATAACTTTTTACACAGACGTCCGATTGACGTGATTCTTTTGGCGTTGGAAATAAGACTTCAAGGGCTATAATCTTTATTTCACAAAGGATTTCCAAATTTGACCGTTTTCAAGGTTATAATCTTGCTCCAAGATGATGCACACGATTGAAACATTTCCCATATAAATTTTGGACGAATTTCTTTATATTTGTTTAGGGTTTTTCTATTTTTTTGGTCTTTGGCTTATAAATAAATAATAATGTTATAAAATATTATTATTTGATTGAGTTATTGAATAAAGTTTATTTGTTGAGATTTATTCTCTGTTAATTCTTGGTATTTTCCTTTAGGAAAAATCAACAAGTCCTTGTTCCTGGTATTTTCAATTTTGAAAATCAACAGATTCGTGGAAGGTTGTTCTCAATCTATTGGTGAGATTCATTCCCCTACGCTGGCCCTGCATCAGTTGATATTAGAGCTAGCGTTGATTTTCCTACACCATGCTAAGGAGATGTGCAAATGTTTGTGAAGTTCCTTTGGATGATATGTACAAGTGTGATGATATTGCCTGATTAGCTCAACAGATAGAGGTGTTGAACCAGTAGAGAGCTGCCATCCATACCACGGTATTTGCGATTCATCATCAGAATCAATCACCGAATCCATGTTCCATGGAGGAGGATGTCGACAATGATTTAAACAACTCCTTTGTTGAGTATGGACCAAGGAAGAGGCCAACGGTTGAAAACCCCATAAACTATTGCAATGGGAGTCCAGGTGAATGATTGATATCCCTGAATTCCATGAGAGTTTACAACTGGAAGAGTTCCTTGATTCGGCCTTTACTACAGAAAAATAAGATATTGAAAAACATTTCATTGTAAGTGTTCCTTAAAAAGAATCATCTAAATTTGATTGTGATTCCTTATTTTGGGATTTAGAAGATTCAGGTACAACGTCTTCATCTTTGCCTATTTTTTATAACCCAATGCATGATGATGAAGATATAAGTGATGAATTTCAGTGGATAAATAACTTATTGTTTGTTAAGCATGGTGAACAAAAGCTAGATAATGAAGATGGAAATACGAGTAGTCAATCTAATTTGGCTATTGAGGACATTCAAGATTCTTCTTATACACCAAAAGGATATTTTGAATTAATTATTCAAGAAGATACATTAGAATATATTGTGGTGGTACAAACGGTGAAGGAAGAAGTGGTCTAGAAGCTGAGCCTCGAATCCAAGAGTTTAGGAGTGAAAGAAATTGGATGCAACTTTAAACAATTCTTTTGGTCTTTGGCTTATAAATAAACATTAATGTAATAAAATATTATAAATTAATTGAGTTATTGAATAAAGTTTATTTGTTGAGATTTATTCTCTGTTAATTCTTGGTATTTTCTTTTAGGG
>JAOXJP010252072.1:0-21884 GCA_025762735.1 Platanus orientalis
GGTTTGGAATGGAATGAAATAAAGGTTGAGAGTCTACCTCTGTTTTCCGTTGTGTCTGTCAATGAGCAATAAGGTGAATCGTTTTGAAGAGACTAATTCCGAAAAGTAAATTTTTGTTCCAAGAAATCCGTGTAAAAATCCGAAGGGCCCAGTCCTTTCTTAGGTTTAAATCCAACCCTTATCAGTTATTAGGAATATACAGTTATTTCTCATTGTAATGTATTATTTGTATAGAATTGATTTTTTTTTTCATTATATTAAAAGGGTTTTGTTTTTTTTTTTCGATAAGTTATATTAAAAGGTATACTGAGTATGCTATCTTAAATTTGATCCTTACGTCATTTATTTTTTTGTAGAGTTAAAGCTCATTTCATTCAATTTAATGATTCCTCAGAATTACAACCCTCGGAAGAGATGATGGATGAAATACCTTCAGAGTTCTCCAATGTTCCAATAATTTGATACTCTATTGTGAACATCATATCTTGCCAAATTGTGGGCTGTCTTGTTGGTGATTCTAGAGAAAATAGGATTGTAATGCTTTTGGAAATGTGATTTGACGGCATCTTGGATAATAGTTTTTATGCACCTTGGTGGATCAGTGCAATCTCCTTCCGATATTATTGGTTGGTTTGGGAAGCCTCGTACAACAAAAATACGGGATCGGTTTATGAACGCTTCCCTTAACAAACGCTCATCACTGCTCCTTGTCAGGGGTGGACACATCAGCGATGAAAAGTGATTCTCACTTTTTTGGGGGGTGCATATTCACTTTTTGGCACTGATGTGCCCGCCACCTGACAAAGAACAGTGGTTAGCATTCCTTAAGGTGAGCATTTTTTATCCATTCACCGAAAATACCCTTTTACAACAGACATTGAACGCAGTTAAAACCTTTTTAATGATGTTCAAGGACACGCTGTAAAACGCAATGCCGCAAAAAATGTAATATAGACGGTGTTTAATTATCTGATAACCATCTAAACCTTTTTTAAAGTGTTCAATCGCACGACGTCAATATGATCTTTTTATGACGTCCATATGCACGCCATTTTACAGCGTGCTTTGGCATTCCATCAATTAACCCTTTTTTTTTTTAAACACTGTGCGAACCTTCAATGCCTTTACTCTTTTCAATAATCTGCCACCACTCACGATGGTTAAATACACATGATCACATCAATCAGTCTACCTAATAATGATTAATTTATGTTGCACTGCTTTAGCGTTCTTACCAAATATTTTACCCATCATATATCTAATGCACCCCCATATGCCAAGCATTTTTAGATTCAAGAAGCTTCTACCAACAATAGATTCAACATTCGTGCCCAAGAATCCACAACATCAACTGTACATACATGATCCATACTAGTCATAGACTAAACAAATATAGTCATTAATCATGGAATATACATCCCTTGGAAATTGCAATAGTTTCATCCAGGGCATGAGGTGTGTGCAGCAACTATCCTAGTTTTAGTTCTTTTTACTTGGCAAATTAATAGATAAAATACTCATCTCTCTCATTTCTTCTGTCTCATTTTATTGAGAGTAAACATGGAAACCTCTGTCGAAATTTTATTTAGTAGCATAATGGGCTATAATATGGATCCTAGGGTTGAATAGAATCCCTGCCTCAATTTATTTATTCACTTGATAAATGACAGTATAATAAGCACTCCAAATAGTAGTAACATGTTTCCAAAATCATCATTGTCCACCCACCAACTCTTTATTTGTCATCATCTCTATTGTACCATCACCATCATATATATATATATATATATATTAACATCTCAGACATAGGCCTAAACAATGACAGATTATGGACTGTCTTGTGGTTCACCCAAACTTTCCCACTTGGGTCGAAGAGGCTCATGATACACTAGTGATTGAGGATTTGTTGACGAAGTCTGGCGTTCTTCAATTACTTCAACCATCCCCCTCTAATGTATTAGTTTGCACCTGACATTATACAGATTATAACAACCTCAAACACTCATATTACTGTGTCGAGACTATTATAAATGCAATGAAAGAAATTTAATTAGAAAGCATATTTTTATGGTAAAAAATATCAATGCAATTATGGATGATACAAATTTACCTGATAAGTAGCTCTAGGGGTATGTGCGGCCATGTTATCATCAACTCCATTCTGACCCTATATTAATTTACAAGTGTAAAATTATAAAAATATATTTAAAAAATTATATGTATAATCATACTGATTAAGTTTATATTCACCACTTACCACATTTTTCCCATTTCCTGGAGGAACTTAGCTCTCTACCTATAACTTGTTGAGTGAGGTTATGTACTTCATCTTGAAGTTTTCCTACTATCTTGCTTCTAAGTAATCGCAAATTGAAGCTGTTGTCTTCAACCTTAATGTTCAGGACCGGGCATGTGGGCAACTGCATAATTTCTTATAAAGTTTGTACTATGAGTACTAGACAATTGGGAATATTCTTGCATTTTAAGCTAAAATTATATAGGCATGCATTATGTGTTTAAAAAGTGACATAAATGTAAAAAATAAATGAGAGGAGCTTTTTATCATTGTTTCATCAATGTGAGAAGCAAAATTTGAGAAAGAAAAGTAAAGGAAAAGGAGAAGAAAAAGAGAAGAAAAGAAAAGGAAGAAGGAGAAACGATAACCTTAGGAAACCTTTCTCACTTCCATTTTCTTTCCTTTTTATCTTCTTGACCCTTAGATCAGCACCTCCCCAGAGGAGTTCTTGCTTTACATCCTTGGATTGAAAAACCACCTCATTGAAGTGTGTTAGCTTTGAAGAACCTCCACTTCGGTTTTGGTGCAAACAATGTCTTCTTGATTTGTTTTTCATATATGAGTAATAACTTGTTAAGGGGAGACTCTGCCAAAATTTGAACAAATTTTCATCAACATTTTTGAACACCCGATTTTCTAAGGGCAATAAGTTACATGGGGAGGTATCATACGTCTCTATTGAGCAATGCAAGCCTTTGCAAGACATGAGTTGATTCTGAGCTAGTTGTATCCCAGAGGTAGTTTAGCATATTCTTTTATATGTCTTAGAGGGAGGCCTTGACTATCTTCAAGAAATGTGATAATAGCACCTCTATGACTCGGATCACTCGGCAATAAAATTTATTAAGTTAAATTTACTTGACTTTAAAGTTTGTGAACTTAAGGGACTAATTAGCACTATTGGATTCATAGATCCATCATAACTTGCTTTTATTGAGGATCATGGCAGTCTTAGGGTAGCAAAAGACATTTTTATGGTTTCATAAATTCTCAATGCAGTGCATTGGAGTGGTCCTTTTAGCATTCCTACCCGTAAAACTTGACATGGCAAGATGTTGTTGTAATGACAACAAATCCAACTAGCAGCATCAATGAGTCAAGCTAAGCTGAGCTTTATCCAGCTGAGGCTCATCACGCAAGGATCAGGATCAGGCTTGGCATGAGCCTGAGGGAAAGCTCAGTTGATCAAATTGACATATGTCGTATATATGGTTAAGAGCAGTAAAAAAATATTCAATTCAAAAAATAAGTTCCCTAAAGGGGGTGCTAAATTCAAAAAAACAGTTTATGTATTATGCTATGGTTCATGTCATACATTGGTTTTTTTTTATTTATAAAATGTCAAATTAATTTTTTGCTTTTATAAAATAGAGTGATGTGATGCCTATTTGCTAGATGATTAGACAAATAAATACACAATTCTAAGTGTACTATACTTGTATATTTAATTTTTTTGTTACATATATCTAATGTTTAAATAAATACTATATTAACTTTTATGTATATATAATCTATATTAAATATACGCATTGTGGGCATCATGAGGAGATTGGGAACTTGTTTAGCTCCAGTAATTAACCCAAGTCAAAATTTGGGCGCTAACACATATAAAACCCTTAACTAACCGAGTTTATAGCAAGTTGAGGCTAGTGCAGCAACGAGCTAAGCTCCAAGCCAAACTGATCGAGCTTAGCTCATTGACAGCACTATATCCAACACATGGAACCTTGAGTTGTCACCTAACCTACCATGCCTAAGAGTCTAATAGTCAATATGTGATAATCCCTATGTACCAAGCTGTCTAGCCTATCTGGACACATAAAATTTCACTGCAGCAAACATGACGAAAAATAAAAGGAAACTCATTTATAGTTAATCCAAACAAACCCTAAACCAGAAGATTGATGTTTAATTTGCATGCCACGTTGAAGAACACTAAACACAATTAAAAGGGTTTGGAATTTAAGGAACTTCTTGGCCTCTTGGGTACCCATCGGTTGCACAGCCAAGTGTGGGGACACTAATCTCGGGTAAAACAAAGGCAGAGGGTTAGTCGGCCTTCAGATTTATCGGGTATGTCCTCATGGATTTTACCCACATTTCTTACCTTACCTTTGCATTTTAGAGTCTTCATAGTGGGATTCCAATGAACAAACTTAGATTATGACATGCATCGAAAAATGTGTATTGGTCCTTGTATGGTTCTGCAATGGCCAATTGCGTTTGGAAACTTACAGAAACAGATCGAGTTTGGAATGGAATGGAATGAAAGATAGGTGTCCAGCAACTCTACTAGTTCTAACTCTTCTAACTTGACAAATTAAGAGATAAAATACTCATCTCTTTCATTTGGGTTCCTGTCTCATTTTATTGAGACTAAGCAAGGAATCTATATGGCATCTCTGCTAAAATTTTATTCGGTAGCATAATGGCTATAATATGGATTCTAGGGTTGAATAGAATCCCTAGTTCAATTTATTTATTCACTTGATAAACGACAGTATAATAAGCACTCCAAATAGTAGTAACATGCATCCAAAATCATCATTACAACCCCATAACTATCATCATCTCTATTATACCATCTCCATCATATATATATATATATATTGAATGTAAGCCTAAACAAGGACACATTATGGGGACTGTTATGTGGTTCACCCAAACTTTCCACCACTTGGGTCAAAGAGGTTTGTGATACACTAATGATTGAGGTTTTGTTGATGAAATCTGGCCTTCTTCAATTACTTCAACTATCCCCATATAATGTATTAGTTTGCACCTGACATTATCTAGATTATCACCACCTCATATACTCATACTATTGTGTTGAGACTATTATTAAAACAATGAAAGAAATTTAGAAAGTATATTTTATGGTAAAAAATTTCAATGCAATTATGGATGATACAAATTTACCTGATGAGTAGCTTTAGGGGTATGTGTGGCCGTATTCTTATCACCTCCATTCTGACTCTATTTTAATTTGCTAGTGTAAAATTAAACAAATATATATAAAAGAAAATATGTATAATCATACTGATTATGTTTATATTCACCACTTACCACATTTTTCTCATTCCCTGTAGGAACTTAGCTCTCTACCTATAACTTGTTTAGTGAGGTTATGTACCTCATCTTGAGGTTTTCCTATTGTCTTGTTTCATTGTAACCCCAAATTGAAGCCATTGTTCTTGACCTTGACGTTTAGGATCGAGCATGTGGGTAACTTCATAATCTCTTATAAAGCTTGTACTATGAATACTAGACAACATTGAATATTCTTGCATTTTACGTTAAAATTAAATAAGCATTATGTGTTCAAAAAGTGATATAAATGTAAATGTAAAGGTAAAAAAATAAATGAGAAGCACTTCTTACCATTGTTTCATTAACGACTTCATTAATGGGTTCCCTACTCTTTCTCATCTGTCCATAAATTCATACATTTACTTTAGACACCAATAAAAGTGTCAGACTCTCCTTTCTCTACAAAATAACATATCAATTTGTGATTAATAAAAAATAGAAGATAAAATGTGATAATAATGATAAAATAATTTAGATTTTTACATTACAAAATCTAAATTAATTAACAACTTAGTTTTACAATTTCATCCTCCAAGCGTACATAGCCCTTTCGGCTCATTGTATGTAAAATGATTTGTTTTTCCCTGATTGCTTTATATTAATTACTCTAAAAATTAAATTTTAGAATATATATAGAAAGTAAATTTACAAAAGATCAACTATAAAAAATTAACTTACTATGAATTTAGGGGAACCTCGGGCTTTCGCAAAAGCCTCCTAATAAGCCTCATTCATGTTTTTAGGCTTGAGTTCTGTCACATTTCAATTTTCAATTAGGTCTTTTATTTTTATTTTTTGAAAATGAAGTTTTGTAGTTTTGCCACTCTTCTCGTCATTTGTAACATCAATTTCCTATGGTAGTCCTTAATTATGAATTTTTGTTGCATAGGCATAAGTAGATACTTTAGTTATTGAAAATGAAAGACTAATAATGTTGTAATGATGTATTACATATCAATACATTACCTAAACACAATCCCATAAGTCATCCTTTGATTACTCAGGGAGGTCCAACCAACTATTAATAGACACTGGTATTAGGTCACATACAAGGCACTCCATATGACTAGAAAAATAAGCTGGAGAGTGTCCAACCGGCTAACATGCTCATTCCAATAAAGCTCAATACACCGAGATGTTCCTTTGTTATCAACCTTTAATCTTGTTGGGCCCCTATTTTTTTTCTTTTTTCTTTCATACTTAAGGGGCTTCATCTGTTAATGTAAAATGTGTAGTTGTCAATTCCATTTTTAATTCTTAAGTACATGATGTAAGTAGTAGTCATTCTAATTCTTACATGTCTGTAATGGTAGAATATTCATTCAGTCATGTAAGTTAAAATCAAGTTAGACAGAGCTTCATAAGGGGCACATTTTGTGAAGTCAGATGAAGAAGGACCACAAGTGTAGAGATTTGAAGATGTCAAAGTCAAACATGCAAAGAAGTCTCAAGCTCCAATTCAAGAGCCAACATTGGGCTTCATAGGTAAAAGAACCCAAAATGGTTTCCTTTGAGAAAAATGAGCTAAAAAGTAAAAATGGTTCATAAACTTTAAACAACCATAACTTTTGATCCCGATGTTCGGTTGCAACCCATAAGTACTTAAAATGACCACCTCACCGAGCTCTACAAGTTTATAGTAAGTTAAAAAAAATTCTGAAATATGGGAATCTAGATCGATTAGAAATTTGAATTGATCCAAATTTTCATCTGGATTGATTAGGCAAAAGACATAGTTTGTAGAAGCTCCCTGGAGTGAGTTGGATCGATCCAAAACTTTTGAATCGATCCAGACTTGAGCATTAGAAAAGATTTATTGGGGGTTTTTAAGCAAAGTTGTTGGGGGAACAACTTCTAATGGCTTGGACAACAATTATAAATTATTCCTAAATGAAAATTTATTGAAAGTTTGTTCTTTATGAGCCTAACACTTGCAAATCTATGAAAAAAGCTAAGTGAGAACCATTAGAATGACCTTAGGCTTGTTTCGATAGTAAAATCATACTAAGGTCGTGAGGACAGATTTCCAACTCATTGTTAACTTCTTTGGAAAGCTTGGAGTGCTAATCTTATAGGAAAACCATTGTCTTTCCATAGAAGGCGTTCACAATAGTAATAACATCCTACAAAGAGGCAACCCAAAACTGAAGAAGTTTTACATTTTAGCCAAATGTGTAGCCTCTACTAGAGCCACTGAAGGGGGATTCATAAGCACTTTCTAAAGTCACCAACTATGGATTATCAAGGCATCCATCAAAGTCACTAGATAGGACACACTCACTAGCGTCACTGGGTGTGAGCTTACAAGGCAAGTGGATTCTCACTAAACTTGTAAGTAATCAGGTTGTTATTTATTTATTTAGTTTTTGTAATAGATTAGGATATCTGTTAATAAAATTAACCAACTTGGGGAAGAGCCTTGGAGAGTGGACGTAAGCACCGAATGGTGGCTGAACCACTCTAAATGCATGAGTCATTTATTGTGTGGTTGCTTGTGTTTATTGTTATATTTTTTATGCAAATTACCTTTATTCTAATTGTTCACATAATTATTCTGCAGCATATTTAAGTGATTTAATTAGAAAACTCAAGTAGAGTTAAAATTAATTTGAATTTAGGCAAAATAGGTTAAAATTAGGCCGTTTCTTATTCGCCCCCTCTAGGATTACATTGGATATTGAACATAGGAATTTCAATTGGTATCAAAGCAAGGTTTCTTTATTGGGCTTAACATCCTAAGCAAAAAGACCCTGTAGATATCTATTATGGCCGAAGGTATGTTCACTGTTAGACCATCATACTTTGATGGTTCTAAGTATGCTTATTGGAAGGCACGTATGCGAATCTTCCTTAAAGCACAAGATATCACCATTTGGAGCTCAATAATTTTAGGATGGACTACTTCTAAAGAGGAGGACAACAAGTGGATTGCTAGTGAAAAAGAATGCCTCTAGATCCTGTAGCATTTAATGCTATAGTATGTGCTATTAGTGTTGAAAATTTTAGGAGGATTTGTAACCTAGAAACTGCCAAAGAAGCATGAGATCTACTAGAGATAAGCTGTGAAGAAACTAGCATTGTGAAGCTATCTAAGCTTTAAATTTTGGTCACTAGGTTTAAGACTATGAGAATGGAGGAGACTAAATATATTATTGAATTCTATACCCAACTCTAGGATATAGTTAACTCAATGAGGAGAGTAGGTGAGGAGGTGTCTGACTCTAGGGTAATAAGGAAAATGCTAAGATCTCTTCTGAAGAGATCCTATCCTAAGGTAACAACCATAGAATAGAGCAAAGACATCGACAAAATTAAAGTAGTAGAATTGGTAGGCTTCATTCAAAATTTTGAACTAAAACTCAAACTGGCTAGAGAAAACTTTGTGCTTAAATCAAATAATGAAAAATCTAGCAACGAGAAAGATTTAGATGAGGAATTTGCACTTATTTCAAGAAAATTCAGAGAAGAAATCCTTAGAGAAAAAACATGATGAGGAAGTCTTTTCTTTAAAATAAAAGAATATATGAAAATTCAAGCAGAAAGGTAAAAACTAGAGAGGAAATCCAATGTTATGAATGCATGGGATTTGGTCACATGGTGACTAAATGTGCCAATAAAAAAATTCCTAAAAACAAAGCCATGAATGTTACATGGGATGACAATGCCGATGAATCGGATGAAAAGTCATCAAGCAGTGAAGATGAGTCATCACATGCCATTAGAGCATTCATTGTCACCACTATAAACCAAATTGAAAGTTCAATTGGAGATTATTCTAGTAGTGAAGATGAAGAGGATGACAATGTTGAAAACATCCAAGAGGCATATGATAAACTTTACTTGGAAAGTTTAGAACTAACTAAGAAAAACACTAAGCTCAAAAATGAGAATAGTGAACTAAAAGAAAATTCTAGTTTTTTTGAGATGAGGCTAAATGAAATAAATCAAAACCTATCTAAGGACTTAGCTAAAAATGAGATTTCTAGCTCAAATGCTCTTTTAGAAGAAAATTAAAAGTTAAAGGATAAACTAAGTTCATTAGAGAACAACATTAATGAACAAAATTAAATTCTCTTTAAACAAGTAGAAGGAAATAAGAGAATAATTGAGTCAAATAAGAAACTTCTAAGAAATGTTCAAGAACTAGAAAGTAAAATCAAAATCTTAATAGAACATAATTGAAAATCACTTAAATTAATTGCTCAAGGTGAAGAAATATTTGAAAACATGTTGAACATGAGAAAAAATAAGGTTGATATGACCGGTATTGGCTATGATCGAGAATTCTCAAGGAAAAATATGAATCCTAAGAGTATGGTTTGACTAAGGAATACCTTTGTAAAAGGTATGACTCCACTCATAGAAGAAAATGCAAGGTTGCACAAAATGCACCCAAATTTCATGCCTCAAGTTCCAATGAATACATAGTCTCATGCTACTATTGTGGGATACAAGGACATATGAAATTTGAATGCAAAATAGGTATAATGATTGGAAACAATCACAATGACTAAACAAGAAGAAAGAGAAAGCTAGAAAAATGAAAAAAGAAGAGGAAATTTTCTCCTCAAAAGAAAATTGCAGTAAAGGCAAGTGATCTTAAAAGCCTTAACGACATCATATTGGGTTCTATCGAATTCCTCTTCATGATTGGGTACCTCTTCAACTTTTAGTGCTATATTCTTTTTCTTAGTATCACATTGGAACTTAAGTTCAAAGGTTTGTAGAGAACCTACTAGTTCTTCTACCTATATCTTATCCATGTCTTTACATTATTCTATGGTTGTGACATTTGGATAAAACCTATTGGGTAGTGATCTAAGGATTGTTCTCAGTATCTTAGAATCCGACACTACTCCAAGTCTCACATGGAGTTGACAACGTCTAGCAATTTGGTATAGAAGTCAATGAATTGTTCATTGTCTTCCATGAGCATTTGAATTTTTTATTGTTTCACTGTGGTTATGCTACATGGGTCATCTCTAAGACATCCCATACTTTTTTGGTAGAGACAAGGTTTCATATCCTCTAGAATTCATCTGGACCTACATCACATACAATAGCATTCAATACTTTGTAATTTGTAGTGTATGCACTCTATCAGTTGAGGTCCAATCTTTCTTCTCTTTGTTTTTAGGTAAATACAACTTGGATAACACTGAGTTCCACACCAAAATATCTAATGCCTTAAGGAATATCCTCATTCTAGCCTTCCAATAGACATAGTTTGTAGCTGTTGACTGGCCTTCATCCTTCGAAGTCATTCGGTTATTATTGGGTAAACTAGGATCTTTTACTCAATATGTTAAACCCTTCACAAGTAACCCACTCTAATACCAATTATAGGATCATGAGCTACCAATCTACCTAAAGCCAATTGGTGATAAGAGAAGGCAAACTCAAGTCTTTTCTGTCATTCGACATCACATCTGCAATCCTATTTCTAGAGCTATTGCAAAGAGCCACATTATGGAATCCACCAACAAACTTGAACTCTTCACTGTTGAAGCTTTGTGTCTCTTGATCATGTGGCTCCTTTTCATTTGGCTTTGAGTGTTGTTCCTCTTGTTCTTCATCCAGACTTGGACTTATATGACTCTCACTTTTATAATTACATATGCATACATGTAATCTTATATATAGACCATCTATACACAGATATTTTGGAGTGGAATTGACATTACATCAACACTAGGTACCGTTTGACTATATTTATTGTTGTCAATTGATTTTAATATATTAAAAGAGAAAACAATAGAAGATCTAATGGCTGCCCTATCGTGGATGTATGAAAAGTCATTTGTTTCAAAAAAAGTTTTTTCTAATGAAAAACTCGTTTCATATGAAGATGGTTTAAGGGTGGAACTATTGTTGAACATTTGAATGAGATCAAAATAGTTATGATCCAGTTAACCTTGGTAAGCATAAACTTTGATGACAGAGTTAGAGTCTTATTAATATTATCTTCTTTATCAAAAAGTTGGGATGGTTTAGTTAAGACATTGAGTAATTTCTCAACTTTGGGCACATTAAAATTTGATGATGTTGTGTGTGTTATTTGCAGAAATATGTTTAATATTAAAATGCCTAAAGTCTAACAATGGGGGATAGTATTGCAGTAAGGAATGTGAAAAGTACTACTTTACAAATGTGATCAGATGAGAAATTACTATTCCTAACACACCACGAAATGGTGTAGTCGAGCACATGAACAAAACTATTGTAGAGCTCCCCAAGAGCATGAAGTTACATGTTCGGTTTCCTAAGTAGTTTTGGGCAGATATAGTGACCATTGTTACCAACCTAATTAATTGTGGACCTTTAGTACTATTTGATAATGGACTGACAAAGGTAACATGGACTGGAAAAGAGTTGAATCTTTTACAATTAAGAGTGTTTGGTTGTATCTCTTATGTCTTTATTGATGTTAAAAATAGAAATAAGATAGACTCAAAATCTAAATACTTTCATTTGATAAGGTTTTGATGATTTTGGCTACCGATTTGGGTTAAAAAATTGAAAAATTATAAGAAGTAGAAATGTTATATTCAATGAGAAAGTCATGCATAAGGATAAGGCAAATGTAAAGAAAGGAGTATGTAGAACTTGAGGAAATTTCTAAAAATGATGTGCTAAAAGTAGATGAAAATGAAATGCAAAATATACATGAAAATGAAAATCTACAAGTGGATCCTCCCACACCTACTCTTGCAGTAAGAAGGTCCTCCAGAACTCCTAAGCCTATATAACATTTTTCTTCTTCTCAACATTACTTGGTATTAACTGACAGTGGTGAGCCTAAATGTTATCATAAAGCATTGTATGTTGAAACTAGAATTAAGTGGGAGCATCCCATGGATGGGAAGATGCAATCCTTGTTATCAAACTAGACACGAGACTTAGTTCCACTACTTAAGAGAAAGAAGACATTTGATAACAATGGGTCTATAGGTTAAAGGAGGAACATGGTAGTAGTAAGCAATATAAGGCTAGGTTGGTTGTGAAAGGATGTCAACAGAAGAAATATATTGATTACCCTGAATTATCCTCTCATATAGTTGAGTTAAATAAAATTAGAATTATTTTAAACATTGTAGTAGTGGAAGATTTTCATATTGTGCAATTTAATGTTAAAACGACATTTCACCATGGTGATTTAGAAAAAGATATCTACATGCACCAGTCATAGGAATATGTTATTGCAAGAAATGAGGGAATGATGTGTAAGCTCAAAAGAAGTTTATATGGTTTGAAGTAGTCCCCGAAACAATGGTACATTAAATTTGACTGGTTTATGTTTGATAAATATAAAAGATATCATGTAGACCATTGTTGACCATTGTTGTTATTTTAAAAGTTTTTATGATTGTTATATCAAACTCATTTTGTATGTAGATGATATGGTTGTTGTAAAATCAAACATACATAAAATATACAAATTGAAGGAACAATTGTGAAAGGAATTTGAATGAAGGATTTGGGTCTACAAAACAGATTCTTGGTATGAGAATTAGTAGAGATAAAATTAATCACACATTAAAGTTGTCTTAGACAAAATATGTTGAAATGGTTCTAATCAGGTTCAACATGCAAGATGCTAAACCAATTAGCACCCACTAGCTAGCCACTTCAAACTTTTAAGAGAATATTTCCCTAAGACATAATAAAAGAAATAATACATGTCCAAGGTTCCATATGCTTTAGCTATTGGTAGTTTTATGTATTCTATGGTTAGTACAAAGCCAAATTTTGCTCATGCAATGAGAGTTGTGAGTAGATTTATGAGTAAACTAGGAAAAATGCATTGGGATGTAGTTAAGTGGATCTTTAGATACTTGAGAGGTATCACTAATGCAACATTGTGTTTTGGAGTATCAGAGATTAGATTACAGGGTTATGTTGATTCATACTTGACAAGGGATTTTAATAAAAGAAGAAGCATTATGGGGTATGTCTTCACCTTAGGCAATATAGTAGTTAGTTGGGTATCACAATTATAGAAGGTTGTTGCTCTCTCTACTATAGAAACAAAATATATTTTCGTTATAAAAGATAGAAAGGAAATTATATAGTTGCAAGACTTAGTGGAAGAATTGGGTAAGAATCAAGAGAACAACAGGTTATAAGCACATTTATAGGAGGTATCATTTCATACAGTCACTTTTGGAAGATAAGGTGTTAAGACTAGAGAAGATTCCCATAAGTCAGAATCTTGTAGACATGTTCACAAAGGTGATTATTATAGAGAAACTAAAGTTGTGCTTAGCTTTAGTTGGTCTTCAAGCTTAAAGACAAAGAGAAGAGTTACATGAGTTTCATAATGTTAGAAGTCTTATCACAGGTGCAACAGGTAGTCCTACATAAAGGATTTGATTAGGCTCCAAGTGGGAGATTGTTATTTTGTAGAGCTTGATGTTATTGATGATTCAAGGAGGTACTAGTGATCAAGCCACAACTTCAGTGGTCTAGGGTCGTATTTACGTGGTGGTAGATTAACCCTAAATTTCTTGGGGGTATTTATACGTACTTTTTGGCAGCTAGGTAGGTAAGTGCTTTTTGCGCATATTTTTTTTTCCAGCATAGTGAAATTTCTACGGCTTTGTAGTTTTTCCCCGATTTAGAGTTTTCCACATAAATTTTGTGTTCTTGTGGTATTCTTGTTAGTTTGCTTTTTCATTTGATTAATATTTGATCCCATGATTGTGGATTAGATAAAATCCTAACATAGGAGCCATATAGTGTTTGAATCACATGTTTCCTGATTCTAAAAGTGTAGCCATGTGCTAGAAGAGATCTCTAGATCTAGGACACCAACTAATCATCTCAATGATGAATATGGCTGAACAACTACTAACAAGAATAGAAAGATAAGATCACGTAAAAATCTTGTAGAAACATAACATAGAAGATCCTCATGAAAAGGAATATTCAAGAAGAAAAGTAATAAGAATAGAAAATTATAGGCTTATCGCCTAAGGCCCAATACCATATTCTCTTCTTCTTTTTCATTCTTATACTAGATGTTAAATAATTCCTTCGATTGTTTATGAAGGTTACTCGGTTCTATGTGGGTATTAGATGCCTTTAAGTGCATTTTTATGAAGATTCCTCAATTTAGTCAGTAGGGTCACATGTTGAATAAAAATAAATTCAAAAGAATGATTAATACTATTGTTTGGGTTGTGTAAATTCAATAACTGATTAGTTTAGTTAACATGGATACGGATGATCCATGAAATTGGGCATAAAGGGAAAGTGTTTCTTCTACATTGAATTATACAAATATTTGAAAAAAAAGACTTAATTTTGAGTTTGGTTGAATTCGAACATTAGTATGGTCGAATCCCTTACACAATTAATGGGAGACCATGACTATCGTCAAGAAAGCATTTCCATTTACACCTCCAATGTCTCAAGTTATGTTTAAGGTGAATTATGAAAGATTTTATCCCTTTAATGAATATGTAGGCAACCTACATATCAGGTTCAACCTTGAAGTTTTCCTTAAAAGGATGAGCGCATAAAATATTTATATGGTTATTGAATTTGACAAAATTCAATGATTAATTTGGAATTAGTATTATTTCCAATGATTTAGTAATGTTTTGGAACACAAGTTCTAGCAGATGGGTGAGACTGGTGAGTTGG
This sequence comes from Platanus orientalis, assembly GCA_025762735.1. Taxonomy (NCBI): domain Eukaryota; kingdom Viridiplantae; phylum Streptophyta; class Magnoliopsida; order Proteales; family Platanaceae; genus Platanus; species Platanus orientalis. Next base: position 15,035 of record JAOXJP010252072.1, read on the forward strand.
TCAAATCCATATAGGATTTGAAAGGACTCAAAGTCATTATCATGAGGTTAAATGCTTAGAGGTGATGAAGGTGGAAAAGACTTTCATTGGAATCAACATGGTTAGATAAGAAACTGCTATTGACGTGAGCTTGATTAAGTGACTAGTGTCTTCATTGTTGGATTGTTCGATGCCCATCAATACTTATACATGCTTCCAAGATATTGAGTTTTGACAAGAAGAATCATCGAAATTACTTATCTATGTAGAATCTTTGCTTCAGGTAGTAACAATACCGAGCTTTGGTTTCTAAGGTGTTAATGATTTGAATAAGAATCTCTCCTCTCCATCATGAACAAGAACACTCACACAATTGTCCTGAAATTTAGGAGGGAACCATTGATCACCATTCATCAAATTAAAAAAAAAGTAAACAAAAAAATTGTTCTTGCATCATATATAAAATAAACTACAAAGAAACTAAAGTTTTCTTAAGAGAACGTGCAAATAACAAAGTCTTATTTGGAAGAAAACAATATAAATGGGATAATTGGGGAAAGTGTCTTGAATTCAATCTGAGATGCAACCTAGGTGTGCTATCTAGAGAAAAATCCGAATGATTGGTTTGTAAGCATACAGTGAGAAAAAAGGAACCTTTGGTAGGGATATAAAAGTAGTTTTTGGTATGAAAATCCTCAAGGATAGAAAAGCAGGAAATCCGTATTTAGCACAAAAAAATTATTTTCTGAAGATATTTGAACACTTTCGAAAACTAGTGAGTAACCCACTTGCTAGTCACTTTAGACTTCCAGTAGACTTGTCTCCATAGATTGAGGAGGAGAAGTACAAGTCTCATGTTTCGCGTGCTAATGCATCTGAGAGCCTCATGTATGCTATGGTTTTCACTCTTCCAAACATTTCACATGTTTTTAGTGTTGTAATTAGATATATGGAACATTTAGGGAATACACATTGACAAGTTGTGAAGTAGATACTTTGGTATTTAAGAGATATTGTAGATGTTGTTTTGATGTTTCATAAAACTCTTATCCTACCCCATAGTGATGTTTAGAACCCAATAAAATGACTTAGAAGTAAGGAGTCTAAGTCAAGTCATGAACTTAACAAACCATGAAACTGTCTTGATAACATATTCAGGGTAACTTCATGAGTGAACCTGTACCAACACCGTAGGAATTAGCTTATGATATATACACCATTAGAAAAATCTTGAAGTTGACTTTTCAATGAAAGAAATGATGATTAAATCAAAGTTTTCTAGAAAAAGTTATGGCCAATTTACCATTGGGATTCAAAACTAGAGAAAAATTTAGCTCCAAGACCAGTCATGAGTTTCCCAGATTGATCATGTCTCCCTGACCGGTCATAAATGAGATAGGATTGGTCCCTCCCCCACCACCAAGGCCACACTCTACCAGACCAATCTTGAACACCCTGGGATCTATCAAGAATACCCTAGGTCTGGTCCAAAGTGGAAAAAATATTGAAAATATTTGTTTTTTTTGTGATTTTGGGCCATTTTCACCCAAAATCATGTCTAACATGTGTAGAAGGCTCTATAAACATGAAGTAGACTTAGATGATAAAATGTATATCCAAATTACACCTCATTTGAATCTAAAACCCAATAAAGAAAGAAAAAATGGGAGATAGAGGAAATTTTGGAAAAACTAGAGAGATGAACTTCCAATTTGGTAAGTTCTTCCTCACCCATAGTGAATTAAGCTAGGATTTGTGTAATTCAATGTAAATACATAATTCTCATATTGAATGCTCTCATATATTGTAGAGAGCTAAGGTTTAAGAAATTTCTGAAAGAGAAATCTAGAGAGAGAAAGTAGATCTAGAATAAGGTAGCTTGAGTAAGTGTACATGTTAATTATGCACCTTTTCCGTTCTCTTTTTCTAGATTTTGATTGATCTACCATATTCCATGGATATTTCATTGTTGAAATCCTCATCTATGTGAATCTATATAAGTTTTTGAACTCATCTTTCATCTATAGATAAATTCATGAATGTTTATTTGAATCCCCATGTTTAAATATGAATTTGACATGAATTTACATTTGAATTGATATGATGAAACTCCATGAATCACCTATTATGAACTGAATTTTAAATGATCAAAGTGAATCTCATTGACATCCTATGAAAATATATAAAATCTTATGATCTATAATGAAATTGAATGTAAAGAAGTGATTATCATTGAATTTACATATGAATTAACCTTCGATTTTACAGCTGAACTATGATAAATGATTTATTGAATGAATAACTCGATTTCTTTAAAATCATTAAAATTATCATATGTTAAAAGATCAATTGAACTATGAAAAATCTAAATTTCTACGAATAGATTTAAAGATTTTGATTGAACTATGTGAATATTGAATCATTAGTTAAAAATTATGATTGAATTGATGATTAAAATCTATTAAATCATCTCATAACTTGAGATTTATGATTATCGATCAATTTATGACCAAAATCGAGTTAGAATGTTCAAAAAGATTGAAATTCATATGAATACTTTATTTTGAGTGAGATTGAATATGACTAACGAGAAAAATTATGATTATTGATTGAACTCACATTGAATTGATTAAATGGTCATAGATCTTACTTTATGTATTGAAAAATATTAAATTGTTATTGGACCTCAGCCATTTTTTTTTAATTATGAGAGTCTTTTTATTGGCCTATTGATGTTTTTATCTATTTAATAGAATATTGTATTGAATCCTTTAAAACTTATTAAACCTTTGATAAAATTTATATTGATGACTTAACTTTGGATCTAAGTAAGAAATGGACTTAACCTTGGGTTTAAACAAGGAAGAGACTTAACCTTGGATCTAAACAAGGAAGAGACTTAACCGTGGGTCTAAACTGGGTAGAATTATATTTTTGATGACTTTACCTTAGTTTTAAATAAGGAAGGGACTTAACCTTGGGTCTAAATATGAAAGGGATATAACCTTGGGTCTAAACAAGAAAGGAACATAACTTTGGGTCTAAACAATGAAGGAACCTAACCCTAGGTTGAAATAGGGTAAAACTTTATTAAACGTTGAATCATTGAATCTATGAACATCGTTTAGGATCTCTCATTGGGTCTAAACAATGAAGATTGAACCATTTGTAGTATTAAACTCTTTGAATATTATTTTGAATACATTGACTCATTAAACCCTTTTGAACATCGTTTTGGGACATACCATTAGGTCACAACATTGGTAAGATTATCATTTCCTTTAACTCATTGAACTATTAAAATATTGAATCATTAAACTATTGAATATTAAACTCATTGACAAGTAAATAAAGATATAAATCAAATGAATAATAAGTGATATGAATCTATTAAAATATAAAACTAGTTATTCAGTTATTAAATTATGAAAATGCTAACAAGGAATTGTGATAATGTATATTTATTGAACTATTAAACCTTTATTATTCATGGTTCATGGCTTTGATTTATATTTAATATGTGATTGTTTACATTTATTGACACCTTATTAGATTATTGAATTGCTCACATGTAATATATACTTTATGCTACGGATTGCTATTGGTATGGTTTGCATGTAAGCCTATTGAGCCGTCAAGCTTACTCAAAATTTAACAACCCCCACAAGTGAAGAATCTTGATCCAAAAGAGGGAAAGTACAAGAGAAGAAATCAGATACACCTATTTTTTATTTTGAAGAATTGTGTAATAAAGATGTAATTTAAGTAGTGGTGTATCCTATTTTGTATATTCTGTTATGTCCTATTTTAATTGCGAATGTAAAAGACCTTGAAACTCTCTTTAATTGATGTGAATGACCATAGTTCTTATATGTGAATGAAAGGAAAGGTATTATTTTCATTATGTATATGGTGAATGTTTAATAAGGAACATGGTCATGTTTAAAAATGCTTTTGGTACATTATGTTTCATATGAAAATCTAAACATGGAATCCAATGATAAAATAATGTTAAATAAATGATAAGAGACCATAGATAGAATATGATATGTGATATGAATTGGATAAGATAAGTTAAGTAATCCATGTCATAACCCGAATTTAGTTCATTACTAGGTTGGTTTTCATTGGCTCGGGTTTGAGGCATGACAAAACTAGTGGAGTTGATGGTTGTGCTATTGGATTTGCAAATTCTAATTATGCAGGTGATCATTATAAGAGGTCTTTGAGATTATGTCTTTATTATTTTAATTTATGTAGTTAATTGGAGCCAACATTATAGGTTATAGCTACTTTGTGTACTATTAAAACAAAATATATGAAAATGACTAAGACAATGAAACAAACTATTTGGTTAGCTAAGCCTTAAGCAGGGTTTGACTATTGTACAATGTGATAATTAGAGTACTATACATTTGACTAAAAATCAGATGTATGATAAGATAACTAAACACATTGATGTCATATGTCACTTCATTCATGAGATTATCTTGTAGGGCTTGTGGGTATTAAGAGAAGTTTGCATCCCCCGCTCGTGTGAAGTCTTGAGGGAGTGATGGGCACGAGGTCCCGAGGGTGTGATGGGTGTGGGTCAATTAGTCACTGGCCATGCCAGGGTTCTTTGGGAGTCGCCACCAACTTGGGTTTACTGGTGGAGTTGGACATTAGTTTCCTTTTTCAAGAAAGAAGGTATAGAACCTAAGGTTGTGTATAAGATTCCTAATATAGATTTGGTTTCCAAAAGTTCGGGTAAGCTATTTTTTTGTGGTTAGGAAAAGTGTTAGGAATGCCAACACACCCAAATTTTTAGGGTGGCTTCTCTTAACATGTATGCCATGAATTACTATAGGGATGCGTGCCTTTCTAATATAGAATTACTAGTCTAGGCCCTTGGTGTTATGCGATTAGTATAGATGTACTTGAGACATAATCTCAAGCTACCAACATATCCGATACACTGCGTTTTGGGTTCCTATAGTTTTTGTTGGGATCAAACTGCATGTAATTCTAGGGATTGTGTATGTGTGTGCAAATCTTGTAGTCAAGCGTACTTGACTTTGAGAGTAAGTAGGGTGTGGTTTACTTTGGTCTGTTGTGTATACTTACAAAGTACTTCATGCTACAGAGTCATGTAGTCAAGTTAATAGAAAAGAGGGTAGTGACTATGTCATACCAATGTAAATGTGTTTTAAATGATACGATTGAGTTATGGCTGAGTCCTAGGTACTTTGGGTCACATACCGCTGCAACATGTTCTCATAAGAAATGCAAAGATCACAGAGGATCAATACAGGTTGAACGGTATTAATTGCCAGGGTGTATAGAGGCTAACATCTATTTTCAAATGTTTGATGCCTATTCTTTGTTGTGTGCAAGGAATAGGCGATAAGTTCTTGAACGTCTTATAACAATCGTCTCAGTCCTTTGTGATCCTAGACATTATTCTGTCTATACTTAGAGCATGTAGAGGGTAGGGATACTCACAGGGGTTGGTCCTCATTCCCATGAATGTATGCATAAGCATCATTCATACATAGACATCCATAATGAAAATAATATAGCATACATGCATGAAATAAAGAAATGAAAACAAACAAGCACTATTCATCCGTGAAATGCATTCACTGGCTCTGTATTCCTTTGGACCCCTTATGGGGCTCATAAATTTATGAAATTTTATAGGAGTTTATGAAACCCTATTAAGTGTCTACCATCAAAAAATTAGATCAAAAAAATAAACTATTAATTATTAAAAATCTGAGATTGTGACTTTTTGAAAATGAAAACTGAACAGAGGCAATGTTAGCCTTTGATTCGACATTCATTTTGGACCCCTTAGAGGAGGAAAAGAAATATGAAACTTTTATGAGATATATATCATCTCATGAGGGGTCTATAATAAAAAGAGTATGAAAATAAATCCAAAAATCAATTAAAAATCTGAGTATGTGACTATCTCAAAATGAAAACTGATTAGAAGTAGTGTTTGCCTTTGATTCAACACTCATTTTGAGCCTCTTAAAGGGAGAAAGGAAAATGAATTTTTTTTGCGATGTATATCATCCCCTGAGGGGTCTATAATAAAACAATTGGAGGAAAATAACAATTCAAAAAATAATTAAAAATTAGAGACCAGGGCTGTCTCAAACAAAACATGAGCAGAAGCAATTTTTGCCTTTGATTCTGCACTCATTTTGGAACCCTTAGATGGGGAAAGCAAATATGAAATTTTATTAGATGTATATCATCACCTTAGAGGTATTCCATAAAAAATCAAAGCAAAGTAACAATTCAAAAATTAATAAAAAATTAGAGATTGTGGCTATCACAAAATGAAAACTAAATAGAGGTAGTGTTTACCTCTAATTCGACACTCATTTTTAAGAGATGTATATCATCAGCTTAGCAGTCATCCATAAAAAAATATAAGAGCAAAATAATAATCCAAAAAATAATTAAAAATCAGAGACCAAGGCTGTCTCAAAACAGAACATGAGTAGAGGTAGTGTTTGCCTCTACTCTAAAGCACCTATTTAGGGCTTAAAGGCAACATTTGTATGCTAAAACTGCGTGATAAGAGGAAACTAATGAAGTAAAAAAGGAATAACGAAACCCTAGTCTAGTATGCTTTTGAATTTAAAGAAAGAATAGTAGGAAAATTACCTTAGATGTGTGAAGGGTAGGTTCTCTTCAAGGTTCTCCCCTTCTTCAATTTTCCAAAATTTCCCACTTGTATTCAACCAAAAGACCCTTTGCGTGAAATTGGATGTCTATTTATAGACTTTAGGGGCCCTTGGATGTGTGCCATTTGTCCTAAGATGTAAGGTAAGCATGGTGGCATCATGGGGACACATGGCATGCAAGTGGTGGT
>JAOXJP010252082.1:0-21879 GCA_025762735.1 Platanus orientalis
TATATATTCTCCGGTATGACTCCATAATTTTTAAGGTATGACGCTTTCAAACCTAGATGTGACTTTTGGGCAGCACTAACGTGACTCTAGTTGGTATCTTCTCTTTCTCAGAACTTAATTTTCTGTTATTTCATTTTCCAGCAAATTTCTCTATTAAAGCATCAGATCAAAGCCTTCGTCTTGCATATATTTGGTATCAAAGGTATCCGAGCCTTGGTCCTGCACCACTGCCCCTCCCTTCTCTCTTCCTCGAAAAGACCGAGCCCATCTTAAATAAGAAAATCCACTTTCTGCTCCAACACTCTAAAAACTTCCTTATTCCAAACCTTCAACCTTTCTTTTATAACTTTTAATTTCAAATGGAACCTTTTCTATGGCCTGCCAACAGGGTCACAAGCATTCCACCATTCTTTAATCATATCTTGAAAACCTTTATGCTTGAGCCACATATTGAGAAATTTAAAAGGTCTTGGCTCCAATTCCATAGGTTTGCTTCTACCAATAAGAGTAATATGGTCAAAAGTTGGTCTTGAAAGAGAATTTCCTACTAATGGAGAAAAGGACTCTTCAAAGTCCCTTCAAACCTGAAAACGATCCAACTTGCCCATTGAAATGGAATGTCTCCACGTACAGTTAGCCCCTTGCATTGGAACATCTCTTGGTTCCTGATGATCCACAAACTCACAAAACCTTCTTTCACCCTGGATCTACTTTTATCCCCACTTCCTCCATTTACAAATCCTACCTCATCAAAATCTCCTCCCATATACCAAGATCCATACCATCTCGATCTAACATCCTCCAACTCCAGCAAAAATGAATCAAATAAAAATATACCAGTTGGCCAGTATACTCCTAAGAAAATCCAAACCTTGTCATTCCCCTCCATCTCTCCTCATCGAAATTGAGTAGACACCTATTATGCGATTGAATTTCTCTACCTTATTCTTGTTCCAGACCAAAATTATTACTCCCGCAGCCCCAATCAACAGGAGGGCCATCGACCCTATATTCCTAACACCCCTCAACTCCTTTATCATGAACTCATCCTTGCTACACAATTACGATTCTTGTATAACTAAGCCTACTCTGTTTTTCCTCAAACCTCTCGAACTGTTCACCTCCTATAATTTGATCCTAAGCCCATGATGTTCCAAAACAAAATCAATATAAGCATTGATACACTTTCTTAGCCCCCTTAATTTTATATTTGAGTCACCTACACTTGATTCTAACATTTTCTCATAATTCACTCCCGACTCCAAATTTTTAACCTCCAAAAATATCTACCTCAACTCCCTACCCCCTTTTTATGAGATTTACCACCTCCCCCTTTATTTTCGAAGGCAGCAAACAAATCCCAACCTTCCATTTAGTGCCATTTGAAAGACACCTCTACCATTTTATTCACCTCTCCCATTTTATTTTTTTTCTAGGGGACACTTGGACACCACCACAAGTGATTCTTCCTCCTGCATGAATAACTCTATCTGCTTGCTCCCTTTCTCAACAAAATCTATTTTTACCAATTCCCCTATCAATTTTGAATATATTTCAAACTGATCAACCAGACGAACATTGATCTTCATCCTGATTTACCAGGTCATAGCAGTTGTTTGGCTCTAAACCTATTAGATCCATCCTATCAGAATTGAACAACTCTAGCATCTCCTTCTCGAATAATTGCAGCACTTTTCTCTTCTCCGTTCCACCTTTCTTTGCTTTCTTTTTCAAAAATCTGAATGTCTTTACCTTCCATATTTCCCAAAGATTCATCCCTCCTGAATTATTGAAGCATAATTTTTTTTTCTATGAATAAAAAAACTTTATTGAAAAGGGGAATAAGGCATCCCCCAAGAAAGAGAGGTTACACAAGAAAGAGAAGGGGGGGAAAAAGAGAGAAACCCAGTCATATATAACATCCCACTATAACATTCCAATCCCTTCTTAGAGTCCCAGGCTGCGGCACTGCACCACCCTTACATAAAGAACCCCATAGAAGAATTTTCTCTTTGACTCTGCCAAAGGTTTGATAAGAAGGCTCTGTGTATCCCTCGAAAACTCTATTGTTTCTTTCCATCCAAAGAGACCAACACACCGCCGCTGGGACCAGCCTCCAAATCAAGTAACCTCTGGCAATGAAAGCCGAAGATCTCCAAGCATGAAGGAGAGTGGGAATATCCTGCGGGGGGACCCATCTCATGCCAAACTCCTTGATCACTCCACACCAGACTTCCCAAGCGAAAGGGCAATGGATGAGGACTTGCTCAGCTGATTCCCCGTCTCCATAACAAAGGCAGCACACATTGGGAAGATATATTCCTTTCCTCTGGAGTCTATCAATAGTGAAAAGTTTACCAAGAGCCACTGTCCACATAAAGAATTGGATTTTGGGGGGAATCAGACTATACCACACTGCTTTCCAGGGGAATTGGATATCCAAGGACGTATCCATCCACTCAACGCAAGAATTGACCGAGAAATTTCCATTGCTACTTGCCATCCAAATTCTTCTATCCAGCCTGTTTGGGTCTACATGAACCTCCTCTAGCTTGTAAAGAAGAGAGATAATGTCCTCTATTTCCCAGTCAAAAACATGTCGTCTGAAGCCAAGAAGGGTGTACCGTTGAGAAATCCAAATAATCAGCCACAGTAGTGAGGGGGTTTGCTGCCAATGAATATAGTCTAGGAAATTCAATCTTAAGGGGAGTGTTTCCACACCATCTATCTTCCCAAAAGACTGTCTCCTGCCCATTCCCAACAGACCACCTCACACCTTCCTTGCAGTCATTGAAATATTTCATGATACCTCGCCATAGACTTGATACAATAGGATCTCACCAATCTTGGATAACCATTCTCGAGTGCCCCATATTTAGAGGCCACGACCCTTCTCCAAATGCTGTCCGCTTCTATCCCAAAGCGCCATAGCCATTTATATAAAAACACTTTGATGGAGGCAGATACTCCAATCACCTGAAGTGCTATCATTGAAGTTGATTGTCGTCAAACATCCGGACAGGTGACGAGCACTTCATAGTCTAAGAAGCCATTATGATGCAGGATAGCCTAAGGGACTCAAGATCCTGTGGACATGCTTTGTAACACTACATATATGCTTTGTAACTTACCACAGCATTGTGGCAACAACAACTTACCACAAGTTTCCCACAGCTCCAACCGTAGGATAGGATGAAGAAGACTCAAGCTTCTATCCGCCAAAACTTCAAAATTCACTAACCAAATAACTAGTCCATGCGTTTGGAGCTGGTAGCCTTTATATAGATTAAAACCATCAATGAAAACAAAAACTAAAAGAAACCCTAGTTGCTAAAAACTTTAAACCCTAATTGCTAAGAGACTTAACTAAAGCCTTTCCAAAAATGGAAACTACTAAAGATTGGCCCTAGCTAAAAATTTGAGAATTGGGTACACCTTCAGGGACAACCAAAATTCCCTCCTTTTATTTGTTAAACCCTAAATTAAAAGAATATACTAAAATAAAAACATAATTCTAGTCAAATAATGATACCCCTTCAGTAATTCAGTCATAACTCTCCCAAATCACATCAAATTTGTGAAACTTGCTCTCGTTGGAAAGACAACTAAATAACCTTTCTATTGATACCAAAACCTAGTCAAAGGGGAAAGTTTAGACCTTTGAAAATTAGGGCTAAAAATGAGTTACAGGCTACAACTCCAAATAAATAAATACCTAATAACCTTTTAAAAAAACAGATTTCTCAATGGACCCCACAAAATCATCCATGATTTGTTCCTCATGGATGCTCCTGCATCACATTACCACACTCTAATTAATGGAGAGGTAAGTACTTACTAAAAATAAAGATAACAAATTAATGAAGGCGTAAATGAAAGGGGATCTTTTTTGTTCTTTTTGCTAATCCATGAAATCCTCTAAACTTCTGACTACCTTGCTACCACCAAAATGGTTAATCACTAAGGTTGCATTTGGTAACACTACGGAAAATGGATACTTTGATTCTTAAAGATAAAAATTAATGAATGACGTTTGGATACACTAGAATCGCTACAATGATTAGGGCTCTCAATTGGGCTGGGCTAGCCCAAAGCCCAATGTGTTCAGCCCGAAGTATAAGCAGGCCCGGCCAATTTAACTTCAAGTTGGCCGAGTTTGGTTTTAGGCCCAAAGTGATATTTGGGCCGTGTTCGGGCAGACTTATTTTAGCCTAAGCCCGGCCCGGTCCAAAGTAGAATATATAGTTAAAGCCCGGCCGAACCTATGTTAGATATTAGCCATTGGACTAATTATTATCCGCCTATAAGCTATAACTAGTATAAACCAAAAACCATAATTCCATTAAAACACGTCCCTTCAACCTCTCTCTCTCTCTCTCTCTCTCTCTCTCTCTCTCTCTCTCTCTCTCTCTCTCTCAGAGCTAAGCTGGTTGTCATCTTCTCTCTCTTTCCCTCTATCGCCACCATTCTCTCAGCTAAGCTGGTTGTCATCTTCTCTCTCTTTCCCTCTATCGCCACCATCCTCTCAGCTAAGCTGGTTGTCATCTTCTCTCCCTTTCCCTCTGTCGCCACCATCATCAACCTCTCACCGTTGCCAATTCCAAAGGCATGATCATCCAATTGATGATAACACAAAACAGAGAAAATATGCCGGCAAGAAAGCTGGGCATTTGGCGATGACAAGTTGTTGGGAACAAAGACCAATTAGGTTAGAAAGACTGTGAAGGGCTTCTCCTTGTGATGTCTCCACCTAAGATTTGAAAAGGTCTTCTGTGATTTATGCGTGATTGGATAGCATTCTGATTTTTATTATTTGTTTTACTTTGAATGGCCCAAAAAGCTACAGCAATGAAGAATAGAGGAAATCAAATGGCTATTGGGAACTCGGCTCAAAGCCCATTTTAATAAGATGGGCTGAGTTCAGGCTCAGGCCGAAATCGGGCACATGCACAGAATTTTCATGTTGGGCTAGGGTGGATATCTACTCGGCCTAGCCTGGCCCGATTGACAGCCCTAACAACGATCCCTTGCACATTTCATCCCTTAACCAATATTGTGGAGCTAGAAAAAGCATCTTCTTCAACTCCACAGAGTGATTCATCGTGTTGATCACCACGATCAAGTCCGACACCAAACATAACTCTAGAAAGAGGAAGAGGGAGAGACCCCAAAAACCATCGACCCAAACTCTATGGCCTCTGAAACCCTAGAACTCAACATCTACAACATATGCGTTGGCTCCCAACACAAGATGGGGAAGATGTGATGCAGACAACATGATGTGTATCCCCTCACAAGAGGGCACGATTTAAATTATATGGGTGGGTATATTTATGTAACAAGGCAAAGTTGCAATAAAATTAGGGGTTTTATGTAAAGCACGACAGCCACAAAGTTAGCCTTTTTGGATTGCTAAAGACAACAACAATGGGGCCCACTATGTGCTGGTCGTACAGCTCTAGTATTTGCTATTTATAGGAATCTTTAATAATCCAAGTGGGACCCAATTTTCTCATCGACAGCCCCATAAAATCTTGATTTGTTAAGAGTCTTTTAATTAGGAATTTTATTAGACATAGGATTCTTATTTTAGAAGTCTTTTTTAGTTATGAATTTTGGTTTACAAATGGAGTCCTAGAAGTTACGGATTTTAGTTAAATTATGAATATTTTCAAAAATGTTGTCAGCCTATAAAGCCATCCACAACTAGAATAAAGAAAGTTAGTGAATATTATGAAGATTTGAATTTGGAACAGTGTATTTGTGGCCCTCTATCTTCTACCTTTCTTTTGTAGGTAGTAGCCATGGGCTCCCCATCCTCAACTCCTCCTCCTATTCTTCTTCCACAAGTAAGTGGCCCTTTCTCTTCCCTCTCTTCTCTCTTTCCTCTCTAAACAACACCCTCTCTTTTTTATTTCTTTCTTCTCGTCTTTAATCTCTTTGTTGTTAGCCATTAAAGAGCCCATAATCCCATTATTTCTTCACCAATCAGTCCATAGTGACCACTATCCTACATCAAATTTAGTATTAAAGTTGTTGGTTCCAGTTGATTCTTATCCAGCTAAGTTCCTATGCATTTTGTTGTGAACCATGATGTGCTTGGAACCCATATCTTGGGAATGGTATGAAGCGGATTTGAAGAAGAAATCAGAAGATCAGGTCAGATTTTGATAGAGTTTAGTCTATCTTATCACTAAGGCCATCTATTGTCAACCTGATGATCGGGAATACGTGACTCTACAAAAGCAAAGAAACTATCTTCAACAAAGACTTGAAGAAATAGAAAAACAATGAAGAGTCACTACTTGATCCATGTCATGCTTGCTGGAAATTATGTGAATGGTACAAGAATGAGTGGGAAAAGGTCAAGACGGAGCAGGAAGCGAAATGAGCTAGAGTTACTGAATTCTTTTTCCCACCATTAGTCAATGTATTTCCTCTTATAGTCTTTCCAATCCTCAAAGAATCTCAAATTCAAGATCAAAAGCCAGATGCCAAGAGGCAAAAGAGTGTTCATGCACCTTCACCAACTGATGTCAAGACTAGAGTCCAGAAAAAGCCCATGACCCAGACAAGGAAGAGATCCAAGAGGTCAAGTTCATGCAAAGAGTCAATATTTGGTCCTCCACCACATTTGCCACCCCTTTTACTAAGTCCAAACATATCGTTTTTTTTTATTGATAAATGTCAGTGGTTAATTTATTAGTAGATGAAGACGGGTTGAACCCAGGTCTGTGGGATGACCCCTAGACATATTGTTGAGTTGGAGAGTGGCCTCGTTAAAATTCAAGGTCAAATTTTTCCCCACCCCGGGAGAATCATGCAGACAACATGATGCATCTAATGTCTGTGTCCCCTCACAAAAGGGCCTGATTTAAATTATGAGATTTATGTGAGTTTATTTAGCATTTTAGGGTGGGTATATTCATGTAATAAGGTAAAAATGTCATAAAATTCTCTCTTATCAAAAAAATCATGCCATAAAATTGAGGGTTTTATGTAGAGCACAACAGCCACAAAGTTAACCTTTTTGGACTGCTAAAGTCAACAAGAATAGGGTCCACTATGAGCTGGTCGTACAGCCCTAATGTTGTCTATTTTTAGGAGCCTTTAAGAGTCCAAGTGGGCCCAATTCTATCTAGTCAACAGCCTCATAAAGTCTTGATTTGTTAGAAGTTTTTTAATAGGAAGATTCTTATTTTAGAAGTCTTTTTAGTTAGAAAAGTTGGTTTATAAAAGAGTCCTAGAAGTTAAGGATTTTAGTTAGATTAGGAATCTTTTCAAAGATGATGTAAGCCTATAAAGGCATCCACGATAGGAATAAAAATAAAGTTGGTGAATATTATGAAGATTTGAATTTCGAATGGTGTTGCGACCCCTCTATCTTCTCCCTTTCTTTTGTGGGTTGTAGTCGTGGGCTCCCCATCCTCAACTCTTCTTCCTCCATAAGTGGTCCTTTCCATTCTCTCTCCTCTCTTTTTCTCTAATCGACACCCTCTCTCTTTCTTACCACTTTCTCCTCCTCTTGTCTTTAATCTCTTTGCTGTTAGCCATTAAAGAGCCCATAATCCCATTATCCTGCATCAAGATGAAATTTGAAGAAGATGAAGACATTCAAGAGGTTGGGTCTGTGTTTTGGATCAACGACACTGTTAAAGCCTATGTCATCCATCCTCCCCCAACTCAAATCGGCAATCTCTTCTGTCTATTTCTTAATTCAAACGCTTTTTTCCTGATTCAATATCTCTCTTTTTTCTCTCTGAATCAATCTCCATCCCGTCTCTTCTTTCTTTTAGTCTTTCTGTGCCTTCAGCTTAACAACCATTTTCATAGTTTCAGTGCCACACATGCTGCACATTTGTGAGAAGAGCCCGTCACCATATCTACAACTCCTTTGAGCTTTTCTTCCAAAGCCCTAATTCCACTCCCTCCATATCATGGTCGTCTCTGCAATTCCATTTGAGCTCATCATTCAAAAATTTATTTCACTCCTCTTTGAAACATGATTGTCTTCTACAAAAACTTTTGGCTCGGAAAGCAAAGCCCAGCCCTAAGTTATCTTCTAAGAAAAACAGTAAAGATTTATCCTCCCTAATTTCTTGTTCGTGACTACCCTTTATATGAATATCTCAGACTGATTATGATGCTTTGAGAAACCAATGGAGTTTCTACGATCTTTGATATTGGAAACAAGTTAAGGAAAGCAAGGGCTTTGTTTGGGGCTTGCTTGAATGGAGTCGTGCAGCAGTTTTCCAGATGTTGCTCGTGCCAAACGCCATCCTGATTCTGGAATCGACTCTAGAGAATGCATTACTAGCAGAATCCATTCTCTTAACTCTGGAACAGAATCAAGAGAATGGTTACCAAACACAACCTAACATAACATTCCTTTGCCTTCTCAATGGGTGCAAGCCAACCGCAATCTCATTTAACACTCATACGACTAAAGCCACACAACAAGAGTTATATCTCTAGAAAATCATTATTTTTATTAAACAATCAGCCTTTGCTGATACGACTGAACAGGAATTGTTAACCATTGACACCATATGGCTTCTCAGTGACCACAACTCATTCATAATGAGGCAAGCTCAGGTGACGTCAATGAACATTTTATTTCTACAACAATTTTTTTTGCACCATCTTTATGTTTCAGAAAACTAACAAAGGCTTCTCGAAATCAAGTAGTCTAACTGCTTGGAGGAAAGGCTTAATGCCCATTCGCTTCCTAAGGAGCTATAAACCAGCTAAACTTCTGGATCAGTTTACCATGTCCTAATAGAGCACTGATTTAAAACTATTTTCTTTTTAGCAACTTCAATTCGATCCAATTACACAATGACTATAAAGCTCAAGTTTCACAACATTGCCTGGGTAACTTAAGCAAGAAGGATAGCACGAACTACCTAACCACATTCCCACACAAACAGAGGGAGCAGAAGACATCATAGTCACACATTTTAAGTTACAAGCAACAGAAATATAAAATGTTTCCCTAATATAACAGATAGTCTAACAATTGATACAACATACCTGTTGTGATCTATCACCATGAATGGTAGTTGCAGGAAAACCATTTGTACACAACCAGTGTTCCAACGAATCAGCTCCTTTCTTTGTCTCCACGAAAACTAAAGTCAGAGCTTGCTGCAAACTCAATAGCAAGAACAATGACCAACTAAATGGACTAAAATACGAAAAGATTAAATAAGAATAAATAGCTTCTTATGTGAAAATTCATTATAAGCAGTTATAATTAAATCAGAGAGAGAGAGAGAAAAACATTTGAGATAATTAGAAGATTTTTTTCTTTTTTTTCTCTCGTCTTTTGCTTTGAGGGAAACTAAAGAAATTGTTTACATTGTCCGGATTTTTTTTTTAATTTCAATAACCAATCGTGTTTCTCTGATAGAAAAGCACTTCTGGATTTCAATCACCAAATGTGTTTCTAGCATAGAAAAGCACTTCAACATAACATATCCAAACTCCAAAGTTCCAAACCACCACCAAGTTTCCGGTAAATTTGAGAAAAGTCTATTGGGAATATAAGAGCCCAAAATAGCATGTGCATTATCTCCTGTATTACCTTGCCATGAGCTCCATTTGCCCTCTGCGCATGAAGAAGGTCCATGAGGTGGCTTCTCTTGTCTGTCTCATGAACAAATTCAACTCTTTGGACAATCAAATCTGTACTTGAACCAACCCTTCCAACAGCAAGAAAAATGTAATTTGAAAGAAAATCGGAGGCCAATCTCTGCATTCCAACCACAATTTACAAGCTGTCAGATACATGTAATTGAAATATCAGATGCCAATTTCAAAAACACTGCAGCAAGCACGGAATGCAAAACAAATCTTGCAGACTGCTGAAATTAACAGTAACCAGACCCAAGCATCCAAGGATGAGAGAGAGAGTTTCTGTTGCACTAAGAAACCAGCCTGACATGGTTCCTTCCATGAAGTCTACTTTGTTTTTGTTCAAACCCAGGACCTCAAATAAAGAAATACAAGGATATATGTGCACCGTGTTCATGTATTAGATCTGAGTACAACACACACTAAATAGACCAACACTAGAAAATAGTTGGGCTATAAAGATAATATTCTAAACAAAAAGCCAGAAAAATATATAATGAATATAAAACTTAAAAAGAAAATAGGAATCAGAACAATTAAAATTTATAAATAAACATATCAAGTTCCATTATCTAGCCCCTCACATAGATGCCAAGCAACCAGTTAAGATATCGTCAGAATAATGCACAGTTACATAATCATTATCCAAAAGTGTGTCCCAACTATTGGGTCAGCCACACAAATCCCATTTCACCTATCCATTAAATCCAGGGATATACATACATTAACAAACATGCCCTCAAATTTTTCCAACTAGCCAAAACCAAGTCCTCATCTTTCCTAGAGCATTCAACCTGTATCAGTCTGCTTATCAACAGTGCCCTTAATGGTAAATGGCAGTCTATGTTGTACATGACCAGATAGTCTCAAACAACTACTTCAAAATGTGGCAGTTACATATACAAAATCTACACACTATTTTTTTTATCGACAAATCAAAAGTCAAAACATATGTATAGTTAGCAGGATAAGATCCCAATCTAAACCAGAGTTGGATCCCCACCAGTTATTTTCAATTGCACCTAACATAAATTTTGACCAGTCAAGGTACTACATCACATACTTTATGTTGTAAACAATGGCAATAATTCAAATGAGACTTCTGTTGAATAATAGGCTTTATTATACCTCAGCAAACAAAAAGCCCAAAAATATTAACCAAAGGTACCAACATAAGCAGTTAGACAACTAAAAAAAATTTGATAAACAGTTGAACAAACCTGTATCTCTTTTGGGAACGTAGCGCTGAAGAGCAATGTCTGTCTTACACCTTGTTGAGGCATGTCCATTTGTTCCACAATCTTTCTAATTTGTGGCTCAAAACCCATATCCAGCATTCTATCTGCCTCATCTAGAGCCAGGTATCTGATCATCTGTAATGAAACTCTAGCCCTCTCTAATAAATCTACCAGTCGTCCTGGTGTTGCCACAAGAATATCAACACCCCTCTCCAAGTCCCGCAGCTGACAAAACATAACAGTTTACAATTGAATGCTCATGGTACACTACAAACTTGCAAAAAATGAATGCATTCTGATCAATTGCAGTGCAAAATAAAGAAACACTAGTTATGATTATCATGTCATCAGGATAAATGGCCGAATATCTACAAACGAACAAGACAATAGTGGTGTAAATGAGGTAGGAAGTTTGAGGTTTGACATTTTGTGGCAATTGCCCTTTGCAGGTTTGTGTCATTATATTAGTGTAGTTATCTAAAAAGGGAGGTGGGAGATTTCGGGCTAACAAGCTGTGTATTTTATTTTCTTTTGTTGGTTTTAGGGGATTTTGGTAGGAAATGCTAAACCTTTGGTAAGTTTTCATGGAAGTGAATTGCCTGCAACTATATGTGTCATTTGGGATATTCCATATTCCCCTTTTGTACTACTTTGTTCTTATTATATATATACACACACACAAACCCCAAAAAACAAAAGAGGTCAAGGGAAAGAGCACAGCACAAGAAGAGCTAGCAAACACAAGTCAAGCATCACACTTGCAGCTGGAAGAATATACAAATCACTTAAATTTACCAACATGAATTTTTTTATTAGTGAAATAACTAAACATCCCAAAACCTTAAGGTGTTTGGAAATACATGAATTAATAGTCTTCAACGCCCCCTCCCCCCGGCAGGAAAACTATTCTCTCCTTGGAACACTCAAGGAACCAGGTCCAAGTCCACAACACACGCACAGTCATGCTCTGATACCATATTAAGAGTGAAATAACCAACTCTTCCAAAACCTTAAGGTGTTAAGAGATATGCGAATTAATGCACTTAACACCCCCTAGGAGGAACACTATTCTCTCCTCCAAACACTCGAGGAACAAGGTGCAAGTCGTGCACGGCTACGTCCAAAAGAATACTTCTACTTCCACAAGGATTCGAACTTGCGACCTAGCTGGACTATGATCCCATATAAAGAGTGAAGTAACCAACTCTCTGAAAGCCTAAAGTCTTAGGAGATACACAAATTAATACACTTCAACATAATTAAAGAAGATAACCAGGAAAGATAAATACAAAAACATTTACATTTTTTATTGAAAAAACAAGAACTTGTAACCCTAAAATCCTTTGATGCTGATGCCCAATGGAAAAGCAAGGACTTGAGTTCCCCTTCCACTCAGCCAAAAGCACTCTATTTATCTTAAGACATGGGATGCAGGACATGGCAATTTGTGGTGTCATTCAGTTGACGTCTATGATGGACAATTTTACTGCTGAAATGAAGTCCATGAATGCTACTTTGGCAAAATTGCTATTTGACCTAACTAAACTACTACCAGCTCCATCTGCCTCTATAGCATTTATGTCAATCCAAATCCTGAGCCCAGCAGTTGACAAGGAAAAGGATGGTGTGGTGTGGATATCCCCACCCATTCTTCTACCACCATGCGTGCAGCCAATCAAGCCCACGAACAAGACTTTGCCAAGATGTGCAGATATTCCCATTCGATCCAAGGCACAAAAGCAAACCAAGCAAGAAGGTTCATGCAAGAGGTCTTCTATTTTAGGTCCTCCGCCACATCTACCACATTTACTACGGGCTCCAGAAAGATCATCAACAATCAATTGTGATGGATGGTGGCCTGTTAAGACTTCGAGGATGAATTTTTCCCACCCAGGGAGAATGATGCAAACATGGTTAAAAAACTTATGCATTTACCACCCCATCCAGCTGAAGTCCTTTGGATCATTATTGTTCTTCAGTTTCCCAAGTGAAATTTTGGAAGACTATTTTAGCCAGGGTTTGGAATGGACCCTAAACCCTGGAATTTTTGGAAAGAACCCTAAACCCCAAAATTTTGGATAGGGCCCAAGACGCTGAAATTTCTGGAAACCCAAGACTTTGGTAAGTTCTATTTCATACTTATTTTAATATGGGCCCTTGGAATCCACCTCCTTTGGGAGAATATATAAAGCTATTTATCGGTCTGAAGAGTCTCTTAGTGCTAAACAACATGAGGTACTGAATAATATAGCTGGCATAGAGTGTAATAGAAAGTACGGATACAGCTACGATTTAATAGAGCTCTTTGTTCTCAAGAACAAATGAAATCTTCTTACCATTGAGATTCAGACTATTGAATATGAACAGAGTCTTGTGGTTAACAATGAAAAGAGAGAGCCTGGTGATGCTGGTAAATCCAAATGAGATACAACGAACACAAAAGACATCTCTACTCTATGTGCTAAGATTCAAAAACTCATCAACAAGTACCAACTTGCTAAGCAGAAGAAGAGTGAAGAGGTTACTGATTCCAAGCCTGAGATTGTAGTGCATGATGCTAAATTGCAAATTGTGGAAGAAAAGTTCAAGGTTGAAGCCCAGGAAATTAAAGAAAAAGCTAGAGATGAGGATACTAATGTAGAAGATGCTAATACAACTGATGTTGAGCTGCTCAAGGAGCCAGTAATAAACACAAATGAGTGCTCTATTATTGCCCTAGTTTGTGACCAGTCAACTGATGAGAAGCAATACAAAGACAAGGAAGAAATTCAGCTTATTCTGATAGCTACACCAGCCTTGAGTCCGTGTAGTTTGTAGACATTGTTGCCCCACTTCGTGACATGTCAGAAGTGGAAGACCAAGTCCAGACATGTGCACACTTATAACCCCTTCTTATGGTACCATTACACATGCATGAGCCTGTGGTCTATTCTTTGTATATAACTTCCGTTAAGGAGTATGAGGGTGGTTATTACAAGGTTTTCCCCCTATCCAAAATTTGTCAGATGAGTGGTCTACATCGAGGTTATGGCCCTGCAACCCGAGCACCCCAATGTTGTTGATCCTTTCTTTCTACAAAACTCAAGGCCGAGTTGTTTCGAACAAGAGGGGTTTAATGTGGACATTGAATGCCATGTGGGACCCATACGTAGTTTGGTGGGGTCCACACAAAAAGACACATGGGGGAACATCTTTACTATGTCAAGAGGATTTTATGTCGTCGGTTAGAGTCTTTTTAGAGTGATTTTATTGTTTTAATTAATATTTTGAGTTATTAGAGGTTAAGACATATATGGTATTATGATTTTGTTTTTGAGCTCTAATGGCTGCACACTTATTATTAAAATAAGTGTTGATCGATTGGTCTAAGGAAACCTATATTTTGGGCTAGTTTTGTTTCTATTTTATTTTAGAAAATCTTAAAAGAAGTTTAGTAGCAAGAGTCCTAGTTTCTAATTAAGGAAAGTTGCTTATTTCTTTTTGTTTTGAGTCTTTAAATAAGGAAGTTCTTATTGTAATTGAGTATGATGGAATAAACAACAAAAAAATTGTCGGTTTTGGCTCCCACAAGTGGTGCTTCTTCTCTTTCAAGTACTTGTGCCTAACTTGAAACCCAAGGAAGGGATTTCCAAGGGAATTGTGGGGTAGGAATCACCACACACCCAGATACACTGCTTTCTATATCTTCTTCCTTCTTCTTCCTCTTTCTTCTTCATTGTTTTGATGTCTTTTCCATTAAAGAACCCATCAAGAAGCTTGAGTTCTTGA
Source organism: Platanus orientalis (assembly GCA_025762735.1). Classification (NCBI taxonomy): domain Eukaryota; kingdom Viridiplantae; phylum Streptophyta; class Magnoliopsida; order Proteales; family Platanaceae; genus Platanus; species Platanus orientalis. The sequence goes on from JAOXJP010252082.1 coordinate 14,643, forward strand.
ACCCAAAACCCTTTCGCTTCCCTTTCTTCTCTAATTTCCATCTCCACAAACCCTAAGTAACCAACTCACACCCTGCGGTCCCCTTCTTTCTATTTCATCCTCAAGAACTACTTCTCCATACACACTCTGACCTGCAGTTCCCTAATCCCATTTTCCCCTCTGTTTTCTTCAAGAAAACTGATCCATCACCCTCTCCACTGCTTTCTGCACACTGAAACATCTCCTCCTTTGATAACCACCCTGAAGCAATAATCCCCTGATATCCCTTCACCTTGCGGCAGCAACAGTCCCTCTTTTTCTTTGTTTATTGCTTGATTCCCAGATAAATCTCCATGTTCTGCTGAACTCTACAGCTTCTGTGAAGGCATTTGGTTGCCTGTTTGATACCTATGGTAGGGTATTTTGTATTAAAGCTTGCAGCAGTTTGTAGTAAAGTGTCCTAGTCTGATTGAGACTATCTTATCCTCTGAATTCATCAAATTTCAAGGCTGCTTGACTTGAACTGGTTACTGATCTCTGTGGGTTTCACTGATACGGCAGTAATAGTATTTCTGACCCTTAGTTATACGTAAGTTATGATATTGCTGTTTGGAGTATCTGTTTGGGCTTGAAATCTGATCAAACCAGGTCTGATTTCAGTCCCAGGAATATCCTTTAATTAGTGACTGATTGCAACCTGAGATACCACTTGTTAGACTGTATGTATCTGATTTAAATTCTGTTACTCATTCCAGAAGTCAGTTCTTCAAACTGATTTTAAACTAGTCTGTCTCTTAGCCTATTACAAATCTGATATGAGCCTAATTGGACCTGCCCGAAGCCTTATCCATGAGTCTAAACAGTCCCCTGTTTGCCTTTGTGCCATACCCTACTTAACCCCAGAAACCCACAATTAACCTGCTGTTTTATACCAGAACATTACCTCATAAACCCTTTTGTTCACCCGCTGTTTTGAGCCCTTGCCCGAACCTGATTAACCATTTCCAGCACTTCAGCCACACACAGACCCTGCTGATTCCAGTCCCATAAGTTGTCCCCAACCAGCCTGTGTTCTTTACTATCCTAATTCTGTAAACAGCAAAGGTGTGATTGGATATCAGGCTTCAGGCTTGGGAGTTCAAGGATTCAATCAAGATTGAATCTTGAACAAGTTTACTTGTTTTCTAGAATAGCTAAACAGCAAATAAAGAAGAAAGAAAGAAGGAAGAAGAAGAAGAAAAAAAGGGTACATGTATGTGTGGTGATCCCTACCCCACAATTCCCTTGGAAAGCCCTTCCTTGGGTTTCAAACTAGGCATAAGAACTTGAAAGAAAATAAACGCCACTCGTAGGAGCCAAAACCAACAAACTTTTTTTAGAAAACTAGTAAGCAAACTAGCCTAAAATGCGGGCTTCCTTAGACCAGTCAATCAGCACTTATTTAAACAATAAGTGTACTGCCAATAGATCCCAAAAACAAAAATCATAATACTGACAATGTCCTAACCTCTAATAACTCATACAATATTAACTAAAACAATAAAATCACTATTAAACGACTCTAATCAGCAACATAAATTCCTCTCTTGACTTAGCAAAGATGTTCCACCATGTGTCTTCTCATGTGGACCCCCCACCACGCCACGTGTGGGTCCCACATGACCTTCAATGTCTGCATCAAAAAACCTATGGTCTTTGATCTCATCAGCACTACTAATTACTTTTAAAACCGGCATTCCTTGAATCCTTGTACTTAACTTTTAGTAATGGTCAACATATGCCTTAAATTTAGCCTAGCTTACAGCATTCTTAGCTTTCTATTTTATCAGTGTTATATCTTTATAAATTCCGTGTTCCTAGTATTCTACCAATCTTAATAACAAGACCTCTTAGTCATAGCTCTAATTGTAATTGCTGTTTGAATTTCATAATTCCACCACCAAGCCTCTTTAGATGATTGTGCACTCCCTTTAGAATCTCCAACCTCTTCCGCTATTCTAACAATTCAGCTAGCCATTTCATTCCACATGATATTGTTATCTTTTTCCAAATCCTATATTTCTTCACTTATCAATATCTCTAAATATCAACAATTTTTCCTTTTAGGTTCCACCATCTAGTTCTTTTTTTTTTTTGTCTGAATGATAGCACTTTATTAAAGAAACAAGAAAGGAAACAAGGGAAGCAAACAAGAACATAACACCGAGCTTGTGCAGAAGAAAAGAAAGAGAAAAAAACCAAAAGACGAGAGCACCCAAAAAAAAAGGCAAGCCAAAGGCTAAACAACATTGTCCCAAAAGGAATTCCACTCATCCGAATCAAAATCCCTAGAAGCCGAAACCCAATCTGCAAGGAGCTGAAACACAGACACAATAAACCTATCTAGCAACGAGAATTTTTCCATCAAAGATCCTTTTATTCCTCTCCTTCCAGAGACCCTAACAAGTAGCCCCAGGAAGAAAGGGCCAAATAATCTTAGGCACGCCCTCAAGGTGAGCAAGCCACCAACCCAAGATAAGCTCTCTGATAGAAAAAGGAAAAGGCCACAAAATGTTCAGGAGAAGTACCAAACTTGACAAACCACTAAGCAATGGATGAAAAGATAGTTCATCGTCTCCTCAATCATGCACATCACACATCTTTTAGCCAATTTCCAACCCCTACTTTTAAGGTGATCAAGGGTAAGGACTTTATCCAGATAAGTTGCCCACAAATAAATTAAAAAAACAAAAAAAAAAAAACATTTTAAAAAGAAAACCTGACCTCTAAATGCTCTTGTGAGGAAACGACATAGGAATGGAGTTAACAAGACCCATATAGAATGATTTAGTAGTAAAAAGGCCCTTCTTGTTAAGACACCAAATCCAACCATCACTCTCAGTTGCAACCGGCTTGACCCCACTAATCCTTCTCAAAAGCATCTCCAACTCATCAATCTCCCAGTCATTCAAATTCAACCTCAACCTAGAAGTCCAACCACCCCCACCCAAATGATCAAAATTCTCCGTAATATTTCCATCTTTATTCAAAGCTAAATTGAAAATAATGCCGAACTATTGTTTAAGGGGGGCATCACCACACCATCAATCCTCCCAAAATCTAATGGCATTCGGATAAACTTCAAAATATCAGAATTACCTTTGAAAATCAACTTCCAAATACCGGTGTAGCGGTGCCAAACCCTTCCTTCACATCTTTGGGCTTTGACTCGGAGTAGAGCCTATACCAAGCCACAACCACTCTCCTCCATAAACTCCCCCGCTGCTCACCAAATCTTTAGAGCTAATTCCCCAAAAAGGCTTTAATATGCATCTTAATCCTTCTAATCCCCAAGCCCCCTTCCTGAATTGGATGACAAACCAACCTCCTCCACTCAACTAAGTGGTAACTCTTGTGATCCCGAGCATCATTCCACAAAAAATCCCCAAAGCACTTCTCAAACATTGAGGTGGTTAAAGCAGGAATAGTGAACAGGGGAAGAAATAGTTTGGTATGCTAGCCAAGGAGCTTTTAATCAAGGTTAACCTGCCACCTTTGGACAAAAGGGGGCTTTCCCAGAACCCAATATTCTCACAATCCTCTCCAACACTAGCTCCCAAAGCGCTTTAGAATTAAACTTAGCCCCAAGAAGGAGGCCAATGTACGAGGCCGGCTAGGTCTCAATTTTGCAACCCAAGATAAAAGGGTAAAACTTGAATATTAAATCCTCACCCACTTGATACATTTCACTCTTAACTAAATTAATCGTCAATCCCAACACAGTAAAGTGCAACTTAAGAAACCCAATTGTCTAGACACCATCTAGTTCTTAGGCAATTAATCTTATTTTCTCTTCCACTTCTTAATACAAACATCAAAACCACTAACCCATGTTGTGTGGTTAAGCTCTCTCCTCAATGATTTTTTTTTCTTTTTTGAAAGATAGCAATTCATACAAAAAGAGCATGAGCACAATAGAGAAGAAAAACAAAACCAGAAAACAAAAGCACCAGTGAACCAAAAGTTTACGAAAAAAAACAAAAACAAAAGCAAAACCAAAAGACAACAAGACCCAATAGGACTTAAAACCCCAACAACCGACAAAACCCATAACCCACAGAGCATTAAAAATCAGTCATTCCCAGCCCAAAACGAGACCTAATAGAACTCATCAAAGTCTTCTCTCATGGAGTACCACTTGAACAGAGTGTTTAAAACAAACACAAAGAGATTCTCTTGGGAATTAAACCGCCCCTCAAAAGATCGTCCATTTCTTTCCCTCCAAATGCACCAACAAATGGCGCCTAGAATGACCTTATTATCCTTACATACTAACTGTTCTATCCTCTTAAGTAAAACAAGTTCTATCTGACTTCTATCTTATCCATTTTTAAAGGAAAAAATGTTCTCTCTTTTTTAAGTACCAGATCCCTATTGCAAGATCTAACGCCATAGCAAAATCTAGGATTGCCTCTTTGTCCTCATTCCTTTCTCCAAATCCATATCCCCCATGATTATTGAGCCATGTACACAGTTCCCCACATACCCATTTGAGTTACTCCCTAAAAATTCTCACCCTCAAAAATTTCTTGACTTAATCCATCAATGTTATCCCAAAATTATTTCTTGCTAGTTTCATCTAACCCTACTTAAGGTGCATATGCATTGATTATATTAATTATCTTCTCTAAAACAAGTTTCATTGCCTTAAAACTATCACCCATCCTAAAATTTATAGCTTCCTCATTTAGATCTTTACCTACAATTATTCTTATCACATTTTTGTTATTAACTTCTTGATGCGAACATCAAGACTGAGCTGATTATTGAGCCATGTACACAGCATTTTATTTACTTTTTATTTTCTTTATGTTAATTGTGCCTCATGTAAAGGGGGGCACAAAATTTTGAGGGTATTTTAGTCCATAGGAATTATTTAGGGATATTTTCGTCATTTATTGTAGTTGGGGGTTATTTTGGGTAGGCATTATCTGTATTAGGGATATTTTAGTCCACACATGGACTTTATTGTGTAAACCTAGTCGTGGGACTCTATAAAAGCCACCCACAACCAGCTTTTAAGAGGATGGAATATTAGAATAAAAAAACCTCACGTTATGTCTTCTTCCTTTTGCTTGTTGTAGCTGAAGAACCAAAAAAACCTGTAATGGGTCTAGGATTAAACCTAGTTTAACGGTTGTGGTAGAGGCTACTTCCTTCCCCTTAGGTCAAAGGTCTTCTCCCCCATTCATCTTCTATTATTTCTTCTTCTTTGTTAAGTAGGTGAATTTTGAAGCTACTGAAACTGACAGTTTCATGAAATATTGTACACCGCTATCTATGGTTGAAGTTTTGATGGGGTTTTATATGCTCTGTTGTTTATAAGGCTGGAACTCTCTTTTGGAAGCATTCTACATCATCATTAGAGGTTGTTTTGAAGTTTATGCAGGCTGAACTGATAACAGGCGTGAAATCGGAAGGATAGGTGATTTTCGAAACCATGCATTACTCCTACATACAAGGGGATGGGGTTTCAATCTCTGTCCAAGATCTTACACACTCCTAAACGATCCCCCTCCAGCAGTCTCATCCTTTGTTAAGCTCTTTTGCTGGTCCCATACGAGATTTGTTACCTGCAAGCACCAAACAGGGTCAACCAGCAAATTTTGGGAGAACTGATCCCAATCCCTAATTAATAGGGATTTGGTTGAGTGGTTTTGGCAGGTTCAAACAGGGTCAACCAACAATCCTTGGACGACTCTAGGGCAAGAGAAATCAATTCTCAAACTGTTGAGAATCAAGCTTCCCACCTGGATTAACCTAGAAGAGGCGTGAACAGGGTATGCACTACAAGTTTCACGAAACTGCTCACCAAACTCTAACTGTTGAAGATCTTGGAGATTGAAGTCTTTTGGAAGTCTTACAGACCCCTAGTCAACTCAAGTACTGGCAGCCAAAATCCCAAAAGTTTCTTTAATATTAAACCCAATCCTGGGTACTAATAGGCTGGCGGTACACTTAAAAATTCTGGAGCAGCAAGGTGATTCACCAAGGACTTCCTATTCGATTGATGTGGGGCTTAGTTTTGGTGAGATATGCTCTAGGCTACATCAAAGACTTGTCCACAGCAGAAATCAGGTTCTACTTTCTTGTTACGTACTCTCTTTGAATCACAATCAATTAGTGATTATCATGGAGGATATGGCATATATCTGGGTGTTGGTAGATTAATTTTCTAAGACCAATCCCTATGCTTAACTTTAATTTCCTAAACCTACACATGTTTAAAATTCCCTAATTAATTTCCTTATGCTAAGCCCATACTTTTAGTTAAGTCTCTTTATTACTACCAAGTTTGATCACATATACACACACTTTCTTAACCATCAGATTTTGAGACAGCATGTGTAGATTTCGAAACCCTTAAATTAGTTGATTATTCTTCTCATTAATTAGGTTTCTCTATTGATAAGAAACTTTGTATGCCTTAACTCTTGATATGCCCATTGAATCTAACTGAGGAATCACTTAATTTAGTGTGTGAATGTGCAAGTAGGAATCTTGTTTATGTTTCATAATTACTTAAGCAATTTTATTCCTAGCCCCTGTGCACACACCCACTAACCTACATGCATGTTGCATCACTTCTCCTACACCACCTACTTCTTTGGCCTACTTCTTTGGTCCTAAAAATGGCATAAAAAAGAGTCACTATGGGTTAGTAAAAAGCACAAACATAGCCATCAGGGAACTTACAATTGCCAAGGACTTGGAAAACAAAATGATGCAGTACAAGGGAGAAGATACCAAAAATTGATGCGGAATAATTCCCAATGCCTCAAATAATTGAAAATGAAGTATGCAGAAGCAAAATAAATCAAGAATTGAATTTAAATTCATAATTAGCCAAGGAAATCAAAGAATAAAATTTAATAAAATAGGTTAGGATGCAAAAAAACATAAAAGAGGATCAAATATAAGAAAAGAGCCTAAAAGGATATTTTTGAAATTTTGGACAAATAATTCAAAAATTACCAAAATGCCCCTATGACGCATCAAAAAATTGGGAAGCTTAAAAGATGGTATCAACCCTTGGAGAGGAGAACATGGCTACAACCACAACTTGGGAATCCAAATCTTCAAAACTTGTTTATTTTTCACTCTCAAATTATGGAGAAGGGGTTGCCTTTAAATAGGCTTACAATCTTAAACAATTAGAGGGCAGCCCAGTGCACGAGGCTCCCGCTAACGCAGGGTCTAGGGAGGGTAAGATGTACGC
>JAOXJP010252090.1:0-21876 GCA_025762735.1 Platanus orientalis
CCATTATTTTGGTATTTTGGCCCTAGTTTCAGCTTATTTATTTTGAAAATTTTGGTAAAAAAAGACTGTTTCTTTTATTTTAAGGTATATTTTAAAGATCTATTACAGTTTTTGTAAGATATATTTTCACTATTTCATAAGAAAGAGGGATATTCAGCTAAATCCTTTGCTTTTATTTTATTTTATGAGTTAAGGTTGAACATTCTCAAACCGGCCTAAACCAGGTCTATTTTGGATTGGCCGCCCGACCCTAATTCACCTTGACTCAGACCTGACACATTCCCACCTCCCTTTTCATATTGGAGATAATGAAAAACAAGTTAAGGCTCAAAGAATCCTTTCATTTTTTTTTAAAATGGGAAACAGTAGATTTTCACCAAAAAATACCAAGTCAAATGGGGAAGTCAGAAAGTATTTTAGGAGGATTTCAACTCTTTAAAATAAGCTGATCAATAATTAATATAGCTTACAATCCCATAAATCAAACAGTTTTTTTATTTTATTTTTAAGTATTATCTCAGATATATAGCCAACTTGATCCCTCACAATGACTCACTTTCTCAGAATAAAACTCCCCATTATCAAGTCTCTTGGTTTCACTAGATCTTGCAACCAAACTGAGACAATTTGACCACTCTTTACTTTATATATCAATCACCTTCTTAATCATAACACCTGAATTATAAGAAACCCATAAAAGTTCATAAAATCCCAAAAAATTATTTTAGCCAACTCATTAGGATTAAAAGAAGCTAAAGAAATATTTCTTCTAGATTTAAAAAATAGTCATGTTAATCCCTCAAGTTTTGACAAATCAATCAATATCCTTAAAGACCCGTTAGTCCTTTTGTACCAGTAGAACAGCTGTTGATTCACAATGGGATTTAATCTTGAGGCTTCCATCACATGAGGATTGCCATCTGGATCACAGTTCATGTTGTCATTGGCACAGACTGGAACCCATTGGGCAATAAGAACATATTCGACTGCGAACAGGTGCGCGGAGCCATCTTCGAGTGTACGTCGATGAAGAAACTATTAAGAAAATCACATATGCTTGACACACTATAGATTAATTAATCGGAGTTCGGCAGTAATCTCCACATTTGAACCATTCTTAGGCAATTATTCTAATCACACTAAAGATTTTTAATCTCGTGTACCAAAGTGGTGGCAACAGCATATGTTGTCTACTGTTAAAATAACCACAAAGCAGAAACATACTGTTTTCATCCCATTTCATGATTATTCCAATGGTAAGACTTCTAATCATCTTTCATCTACGTGGGAATTTTTCTAAGTCTGCCTTTGATTCTCTCCTTTATTGGGTGTAGGGTAGGGGGGAGAGTTGACAAACTTTTCTCAATTATATATAAATGATTAATACGCACTATATTATATGTTACATGGGTGTTGGCCTTTATTTTTCATTTTTTAGTATTGCAGACAAGGAAACAACCCTATGGCTATGAAGCTACCCTATTAAGTTGTGACATGGGGCCCAAGATGCCGATCTAACGAATCACAGTCTGTCAAACAATGTTAAAGTAATAAGCAAGTAAAATTTGTCTTGCTTAGATCAAAACATCTTAAACTTTAATTGTAGGATATGTTGTGTTGAAACAAACTTCTTTTATTTATATTGTGGAACTTGAGCTACCAAATCAGGTCTCTTCTTATTTGATTTTGTATGGTGTGAGACCTCCCACTGTCCTAAAAGTTGTACAAAAGGCGAATTTGCAAAAGCCATTCTCCTTTTCTCTCCAAGCAAAACCCTGGCCTTAGGTCTATTAAGGATATTACAAAAACAACCAGCCATTATAAACTTTTGAAAAGCATATGCCATGACCCAAAATTTGTTGTTCTTCACATTTCTTTTTTCCTTATTTACTGAAAGAGGGGTCAGGAATGTTGTCATGCTATCCCCACAATGTGTAATGCAATTCCAAGTGGCATTGTTCATTGGATGACACTTGTCCTAGGGGAGCATCTTAGCAAATGAATCGAAGGTGCATCCATGTGTCATGCAGACGTTGGCACGTGACATGTGGCAGATGATGACATAGATTCTTGACATCAACTAAATGTGCATTATTGACAACACAAATATACTTAAAAATGCTATGAGTGCCACATAGGAAATTTTGGTCTATATTTTAATCTTATTTTTTGAAATTTTATCTAACAGGATTTCTTTCTGCTAAGAGACAATTTTAACCAAAACTTTTGAGAGGGTAGCAGTTTTGTTTCTATATTCATATAATTTTGTTGACATATTGGCCTTTCTCTAATTTTGTGAATTAAAGAATTTGAAGCAAAGCTTGAAAATGAGCTTGCTTTGGTCCTTTTCAAATAGCATTAAATTTTTGGACAAAGATCTGTTTTAGCAAATTTTGCTGTAGATTTTTGTAGCATGAGCAAAAAGCATTTGTTTTTTGTTTTTTAATATGTTTTTTTTTTTTTTTGTCTTTTAACATGGGGCTGTTTTTTTTTTTTTTTAATTTTTTGTTCATGCTACAAGAAGCTACAGAAAAAAATTGCTAGAACTGATCACCCGCCTAATTTTTTTTTGTCAATTTATATTTTTGATTACTTCTTTTTTGGACAATTCAGATAATGGGAATAATCTTTAGAGATAGGTTTTTAATAGCCGATATATCAGCTGAAATACTGCCATATTGGTCGATTTATCGGACATATACAGTGATGATGTGTGTGTGTGTGTCTCTCTCTCTCTCTATATATATATATAATGAAGAAAAAAAGGTGGCAGTCCCAGTGCACAAGGCTCCCGCCACTGCGGGTATGAAGAGGGTCAGATGTACGCAGTCTTAACCCTGCAAGCAGAGAGCTGTTTCTGTGACTCGAATTCATGACGCCCAGGTCACAATGAAGAAAGATATTTAATTATGGCTTACATTTTATAGGTAACATGAGAGATGAGTGTGTTGCATAGGGACATTGGAAACCATGTAGAAAAGGACAGTTTTGGACTTTCTAGTGTAGTGTATATGCATATAAACAAATAAACTGAAGGTGTGTGAAGAGTAGAAAGGAAAACAAGAGAAGAAAAGGAAGAGAGAAAAGCTCATATGCTTTTGTGTCTCCTCCACACAAGTAAGTCTAGGTTGGTATAGAAAGCCACAAGTGAAGACCCACCTCTTTTTTCCTCCTTTAATTCTTGATTACTTCCTATTTTTTATCAGATCTTTCCATGCCTGCCAAGTTTATGCTTCTTCCTCTCTCTTTCGGGAAAACAAAAATTACTTAACTGAACAGTGGAACTTTCAAACTTTGGTTAATGAGTACCATCAATCATCTATATAAATAATACATAAATGAAAAGACATTTCAAATGGGATTATTCTTTTCCTTTTTATGTTTTGTTTTTTAAGTCTTGGAAATATCTTGAGTTGTAGGTAAGGTGCTTTACTTTGCTTCTTTGCCCACTGCCCACAAGCATAGATTCTCTCTATATTACAAATCGGAGACCCTCTGAGTTGGGGGGGCCTCTTTCATGCATGATGTGCTTTGATCTCTTGTGGATTCTCTTCTCATAAAGATTTCCTGCTTTTTTCTCCCTTTCTTTATCTCTCCGTTCTGTGGGTGCCCTTTCTCTTTCTGAGCTTCTAGGCGCTTTCAGGGACAGTGTATAGCTGGTGTAAGCTAGAGTAGCTGATGCAGATTCATGGGTTTTATTCCATTTCCACCCTCCCAGTTGGGTATAAATAGAGATTGCCAATTTGCGTTTTCTTCATTGCAGGAGCTCTTCTCAATCATTGCTGCAAATAGTTGGGTTTATTAGTGCGGTTCGTCGGGCAGCCGAAATGAGTTTCTCTACCAGCTCTTCTGTGGGTTCTGGTTAGTCATCTTCCCTTGTTCTTTAATTACTTATATCCATCTGGGTTTTGTATTAGGTGTAGATTGCTATAAGTAATGGGAGCCTTTTGTAGGTTCTGGTCAGTTCTTCCCTTTTTCTTATTTTCTTTTCTTTTTCTTCATCTGGAGTTTGTTTATATTGTGGATTGATATTAGTAATAAAGGAATGGTGATGTTGTTGGTCTATTTTCTTGTATTTTTAGTTCTTTTTCTCTCCTTAGATTTTTTTGGGCCTTTTGTGGTTAACAGAATTGAGGCAAAGTTTCAGGTAGTAGAACTGCTAGAAGGACATTCGAGTTTGGAAGGACACATGTGGTCAGGCCCAAAGGGAAGCACCAGGCCACTATAGTTTGGCTGCATGGCCTTGGTGACAAGGGCTCAAGGTATTGTTGCTGTCTTTTCAGTTGCCACTGTCAAGTGTCATTGAAATGGTTGTTCCTTTTGGCATTTTTGTCTTTTGAAATTTGGGTTCATGGTTTCTATATCAATGGATTTCATTTGAAATGTTCTGTTTAGAAAAAGCTTGATCATTGTGAGCTGGATTGGGTACCAACTTAATTGAGGAATTTGGTGTTCATAATTAAGTTTATCTACAAGTTTGTTTGGTTGAACTTATTCATGGTCTCTGGAGACGTGCATGGATCAACAGTGTGTGAGATGGGGACTGGAGAATGTTATTAATTATCAGTGTTATTGTGTTTGTCCTGTGTTCTATCAGCAACGTCAGATTCTATTCTTTTTTCCTTTATCCTGAGCATATACCTTGTATGTAAATGGTAGACTTTTTGGAGAAAAGAGTTAGAGAATGTCAATGCCTTGTCTTGTTCTCTTAGGGGGACGTCCTTTATTGTTAAAATTAACCATCTTGAACCATACGTCATGTTTGTGAAGGTTCTCATTCTGGTTGATTCGATGGGAGAGAGCAGCGGTACCATGAACTAAAAAAACCCTGATTGTTTGTCCTTTTCTTTCATTTTCTCTTTTAATCTGACCTTAGCTGGGGAAGCCTCGAATCAGAAAAGTGAATACCCCCAGCTTGAATAGGGGACCACTAATTCACTACCTGGGTTGTCCAGCTAATTGAGCAAAGATATTGGTCTGGTCTCATAGGTTGCCCTTTTCCCAAAGGTTTTATGTACTAATATATACTAAATACCTATGCTTACATGACCCTTTTCCCTCTCCCAAAGTATGACATCGTTTAACACCAATTCTGGAGTCAAATTAAGATGGGCTTTTTTTTTTGCATGCTTAATCACTTTTTAGACACTCATATTAGCATATTATGTAGTTTTCTGCATTAAGGTCTACGCTTCCATTCGAGTGTGGTCCCAAAAGTAGATAAATTAGCATAATTGTAGCTGGTGGCTCTTGGAACTTTGCAATAATGGTCTTCTAACTTCTTATAGAGAGGCAGCATCTGTGTCTTTAATCCGTTCTTATATTTCATTTTCTCAACATATGTTATGTTGCTCTGCTGAAAGGTTTTAGATTATCCAACAGAGGTAAACAACTTATCTCATTATGTGCTTTTGGTCTTTTTATGCAGCTGGTCCCAGCTCCTGGAAACCCTTCCTCTTCCAAATGTAAGGATTTTATGTAGGTTTTGATTTACTTAGAGCACATGTATATGGATCTAGTTTCCTTTATCTCCAATGATTGGAAAATGGTTTCCTATTTCATGAGTAAATTTATCATTTGCTTCCATCGAATTGTTGACACAGATTAAATGGATATGCCCAACAGCTCCTACTCGACCAGTTGCAGCTTTTGGTGGATTTCCTTGCACTGCATGTAAGATTTTTTACATGAGCTGCTTTCAATTGTTTTGGTTTGGAATCACCATCATGTGCTAGTTTGCTTCAAGTACTAATTGTGATCTGATGATTTGTGAAGTGATTGCTGCACTAACAAATGTATTCTTACAGTGCTTTTGTGATTTGTATTAGGGTTTGATGTAGGAGACCTTTCAGAAGATGGTCCTGATGATATGGAGGGTTTAGATGCTTCAGCAGCACATGTTGCAAACCTGTTGTCGACGGAGCCTGCTGATGGTAGGTTTCTTCCCAGTAGCATTCAAGACTTATTAATCTTACTATAATGAGGAAATGACTTATATCTGACTCCTGGCTGTATGAGGATGTGTTTATTCTGTCAAGACATATTAATACTCCATCAATTTGAGAAGTTTCAGTCTGGAGTTCAAAGAGATTTTTCGTGGTAAAAAAGAAAAAGTTTCACTCTGTTTTTAATCATTTGTTTAAAAAGTTGAAGTCTTTAAAACATTGATGATTTTACCAAGTTTCTTGCCACAAAAACACTTAATTAATTCTTGGACAAGGTTTTATATTTCTTCTTTGTGGATTTATTGTCTTAAGCTCATTTAATAAGATCAATCATTTTTTATAACATATATGTGATGTTTGTAACTACACAATTTCATCATCTTGTTACTTCATTCTTTCTATTTTGTTTCAGTCAAACTTGGTGTTGGGGGCTTCAGCATGGGCGCTGCAACCGCCCTCTACTCTGCTACTTGCTATATTCAAGGGAGGTTTGGGAATGGCAACCAATACACTATCAACTTAAGTGCAGTTGTTGGTCTAAGTGGCTGGCTTCCCTGTTCAAGGTTTGGATTCCTTCAGCCTTCCCTCCCCCGTTCATGGAAAGAAGAAAGAAAAAGAGAAAAGAAAAGAAAACACACACCCACACATGCTATCACCAATATGACCACCCAGACACCCTCTTCCCACATATGTAGTTTATTCTTTCACATATGCTTATAAGTCAAATAGCTATTGTTACCAGGAGCTTGAGGAACAAGATTGAAGGTTCGCATGAGGCTGTACGACTTGCTGCATCCTTGCCTCTTTTGCTATGTCATGGCAGAGGTATTCTATTTATCTCTTTGGATATATACTTACAGCACAGGTTACAGTTTTCGCTTAACAGGTTCCTTCACTGTGAGGTGGTGTTTTAATTACTGTATGGGCTTTGTTATCTTTCTCTAGCACTAAGGAATTAATAAGAAAGTGTGCAAGCTAAAAGGAAAAAAGAAAAGAAAAGAAAATGTGCAAGCTAATTGCTTTTTTTATGGATGATTTGCAACACAAGTTTGACCCACCAAGTTTGTGATCTTAGCTAATGAATTGTTCAATTCACTTGCCATCAGAACCAATTTTGACATGGGAAATGATCATATGAGTCAATGTATAGGGAACTAACATAAGTTGAGCTTATATTCACCAGCGTTCCCTTGTTTTATGGATGTTGATAATTACAAGTCTGACTTTGGTGTAAGTATACTCATAAGATCATACTTCTTGTAACATTAATTAGGTTTTGGCTGTATAGAAGTGATAGGCCTGAGGTTTCTTCAAACCCCCTCTTGAAATCCCATAGTTACCAGAGCGAGAAGCGAAAGCGGGAAGGGATGCAAAAGCAAGAAGCGGGAAGTGAGGCTCAACAAATCCTTGGGAAGTGAGAAGCGAAAAGCGATAATAAAGTAAATAATAACTATTGGTTATAATCAATAATTTTAACTACTATATAATAAAGTGAATAAACTTGAATAAACTACAAAAAAACCTAAAATTTATACTATGTAAGTAACAAACAATAATGACATATAAATCAATATGCAAACCATTTGTTATTAGTATGGCCAACCATACCTTAGATTTTACCATGCATAAGATCTTTTATAGATAACTTACATCTTAGAGTCAAACTATAGAAGACCTTATATCAAATCCATTTTTGTTGGATTGGAATAAAATAATAAAAACAATAAATTCAGTACTGAATCTTTTTTTTTTCATACAAAATTATTACTAAAGGCCTAAAAGGTTATGGTTCAAGCACTTCACTCGTCAGGTGACCATATCTAACTGCCTGTCAGGTGACCACAGCTCATGTAAGTTGTAACAAGCCTGTGTTTAAACCTTGATTGGTATTCAAAGAACATGCTGAAAGGCAATGTATTAGAGGCCACTCAGTTTAGTTCAATCTAGAGGTGGACAGACTTGGAAAGCTGAGTCGTCTGCCCAAATAAACTGGATAATGCACATCATTTACTTTTGTCATTATCATCAAGGCCTTTCATCATTTTTTTTTTTTTGGAGTCAATTTACTGACTCCTGTCATGCCAATTCATTCTTTCTATGGCCACATATTCTGTTAGAGCATGCATTTTCAAATCTTTTCTTACAACCTTGATTCATGTCCTTTTTGTCCTTTTCCCTTGCACTTTTAAACCCATCTACATGCACTATGGTGCTCCTTACCAGTGCTGTCAATTGTTTTCATTGCACATGACAAATTTTCTTTATTTTATCACCTATTGGAGCTACTCTTGGGTTTCATTGGACATGATCATTTGTGATTTTTTCCTTTCCTATTCCTTCTACTCGTCCATCTCTAATCGTTATCTTCTTATTCTATTTACATGTAATTTCTTGATCGGCATGCCACTCCATTAAGTGAAAGCAATTTTATTGCTGGCTTGTATTTATTTACTTATTTTGGTAGGCAAGTGGAATGGTTATTAGTTGTTAGCAGGTGAAGATAGATTTTTTACTTAGGTCTGTGGTACGAACTCCCACAGACTTTATCAATGTTGAGCTGAGGGCCTTCCCTTTAATAATTATGTCATCCTCACAAGTATCCACCTTAGCCACCCTAAAACACATTGCCACATATAAACTTTACAAACTCAAATTAATTCTTAACTTTCTTTAGGAACCCTGTGAGTTAAAGTCACATTCAAGCTCTTAAACCTTGTTATCTCTGAAATACTTCATTTTTTTTATGTTTCAATTATAGAAGAGAAAAAATCCAAAACTGAATTTACTTCTTTTAGGGCCCTCAATATTTTAAAAATAATGTGAGTATCACACCTACTTTACAGAATGTGATCATAGTAGGTGGTAAGTAGTTTTATATATATTGTTAACAGTGAACTAACCAACTCTCCCAAAACCTTAAGGTATCAGGAGATGCAGGAACTAAATATACTTCACCATCCCCATCAGGAGGAACAATGTTATCTCCTGGGAACACTTGGGGAACAAGGTGCGAGTCCACAACATGTGCACTGCCAATATGTGCACACTTGTGCACTGGTAGAATACTTTTACTTCCACGGGAATTCAAACTCGCAACCTGCTATGTTAACAGTGAACTAACTCTTCCAAAACCTTAAGGTGTTTGAAGATACTGGAATTGTATATATCAGCAGTGCATTGGTATTTTATCTGCAATTATACACAAAAGAAATGCTATTCTGGTATAGGAGCCATAATCTTCATTTTTTCCTGTTGCAGTTGATGATGTAGTCCTCTACAAACATGGAGAGAAATCTGCGGAAGTCCTAAGTTCAACCGGGTTTTGTAATCTTACATTTAGAACCTATAATGGGTATCTAATTTGTTTCTCCCCTAATGCAAGAATTATCATGTTTATATTTTGGAAGAACCAAAGAGCAGTCTTCTTAGAGAGTTCAGTTTACTTGTGCAGGCTTGGCCACTACACAGTCCCTGAAGAGATGGATGAGGTCTGCAATTGGCTGACTGCAAGGTTGAGGCTCGAGGGGTCCCGTTAATAATTGCGGAGCTGTTTCTTATTTTCAAATAATAGCTAGCTAGGAAGAAGAGATGGGAAAAGAGAGGAATAAAAACACACTATTATCTGTAAGGAAAGAAGTGGTTGGTTAAGAGATTTGGATGTGGGTATATGGTGTATGGTATATGGTATAGTGGCATTAATCTACCTATTCCCTTTTGGCCTCTTGCCTTTCTTTAAAGAATCTTTTTGAATATGCTTCTTTCTTATTAGGCTTTTTGGCACCTCACTAGGGTTGGTGATGGTGAATCTGAACATTTATGATTTGGGTTTATTTATTTGGTATTTGGGATTCATTTATTTTGTATCTGGTAGGGCCAAAGCGGCCTCTTAGTTGTGTATCTAATCTCGAAGGAAGCTGTTGGTGCTTGACCTCATTAAATGGCACCTGAACTTGTGTTAAATATCAATCTTATGGTGACATGCAAGTTTATTGGATCACAGTTATGTTGGGTTAAGTGGTCCATTTGGTTATGTTGCATTTTCTTCCCCTCTTGCTTACACCAACAATGGTTGCTTGTCTGGCTGTCAGTAATTTTTCTCAATGCTATACACAAGTATTCTACTCTCGCTGCCAATCAATGGCTCTATCAATATTTTTGGGATTTTGTTAGCACTATAGATGTCTGCAGTCTGCATCTTATTCTTATGGCATCGGATGCATGTCGAGTTGGTTCTCATAGCGATATGGTTGGCCCAATGATCTGGTTCATGGGTGAACCCTTGAGCATAGCTTAGTGGAGTTTGCTGGAGACAAATAAAATTAATGTTATGTTTTTTTTTTCTAGAAAATCAGGTTAGTTTAGTGGTAGTTTGAAATTGTAGCTAACTTTATGGGAAAATGATAATAGTTGTTCTAAGAAATTGATTATTATTAATGTTTAGTTAGTGGGTTTTGTGGGATGGATTTTCCCTCCAATTTCTATACAAGGGACTTCATATCATATAAAGGAGAAGACTTTAAATTTTTATAAAATTATATTTGAACTTTTAGCTTTGGGCAGTAAAGATTCCACCATTACCAAGTTTTATATTGTTTTTTTTTTTTTTTACTTTAAAAAACAACTTTTTTTACACCTTCAAAATTAAACAACCTTCGATCGTTGACATCAAGTGGACAAGGTTCCTCCGTGTCGTGCCATTACAGGGTCGCATCAACACCCCATCGATGGTTTTATCTTTCTGTTTTCTCTTTATATCTTGGCTTGGCAGTTTGGATAGGGCGGTTTGGACAAAGTAGACCATATGAGGATGGCCTAGCCTGTCTGCATTCGCTTGGGATGATTTGGGGTGGCAGTTCTTGTTCTGAGCTGCCAGGCTTCCCCTCTTATTCATATGCTAACCTGATTTTTAAATGGGATGGGCTTTGGTTTGACACTAAACTACCTGAACTCTACTCTACCTGCTCATGGACCCTTCTAACCCAGCTCTATGCTAAATAGAATCCGGCAAACCTCCCTGACCTGAGTCTTTCTCCTGGTTCCGGTTGGTACATTTAACCAGATTAATGGTCTTGAATTTACCTAGACCTCAACCTGACCTAACCTGACTCTTCGCCACCACTAGGGCGGCACGAATTTTATACGCCGATTATAGCATCCTCTAAAAACCGCGTAGCCTATTTGAATGGCACATGGTTAAAAAAAATTCGCATCCCTAGCAAGAGAAAACCGGGGTTTTTTACGGTTTGGTTAAAGTAGGTCAAACAGATTGCATAAAACCTGCGTTTTTTTGTTTTGTTTTTACTGCCTTCGACGAGTAAACTACCAGGGGAGCAAACCATCGTCGTTGCTCATTGTTCGTCGACGTTGGCAGCCCATCGCTCATCACCGGTTAACGTTGTCGCAAAGAAGGTACACACCTCTCCCTCTCTCTCTCATTCCTCTTTTCCTCTCTCTTTCTTCTCCCCTTCCTCTTCCTCTCTCTTTGTCTTAGGGTTTCCTGCACCCAGGTCCTCACCGCCAACACCCACCCCTGCCTAGTTCCCCTACACCCAATTCCTTACTATTAACCCCTACCCCGGATGATTCCCTAACACCCAATGCTCCGTCCGCAGCACCCACCGAAACCACCGTCATTCACTTCTTGCATTAACCTCTATGTTCTCCAAATCAGATCAAGTACTCTTCCACCCCCCTAATCTCGGTTATTTCTTGATTTATAGAGGTTTTTCTTTCGTTTTTCTGGTCTGTGTTTGATCCAAGCTAAAGATGGCAGTATAGATTCCTCCCCCTCTCATTACAATTTTTTTTTTTTAATTTGCAAAAAGGGTTCGTGCTGGGTTGAATGTATGTTGTACCCTTTTTTTCTTTCCTCGTTTGCCGTGGATTTTTTATTCTTAAATTGTTGGTTGTAAGATGCTCTTTACCAAATGCTCCATTTGTGTTTGGAAATCATGGTCGTGATATGCATTTCCTCTTTCTGTAATGGGTTGAGACCACCTGTAACCATTCATAAATTTTTCCCCTCTTATGTTATATTGTTGTAGTGGGAGAAAAATTATAAATCATGCTTGAATTTATGCATATATGCTCAGTTTTGTTCACAAATGCAAATAATACATATGCTTATATAAGAGATCAAGTTTGGTAGGTCATGTTATCGCAGTTTTCACACCATGGATTCAACAATCCATCTTTGGCTTTACTAAAACACACACACACAACAACAACCAAAAAAAAAAAAAAAGTTCAGTTTTCTTAAGTAGACAGTTCAAACATTTTGAATTATACATGGTCACAGGACCCACAAACAGAATTGCATTTTGTTTTGTGCTACTGGTTCGAAGCCTAGATAAAGGACCAGGGTTGCATCAACTTGAAAGTCGGTGTAAAACCCCACTCAATGACTCAAATAGGATTCATGTAGCTGACTAAGTAGTTGGGATAAGCTTTGCGGTTGCCTGTTGTTTAAAGATTTTGTCTTTTATTTCTTTTTAAAGAAAATAAATAATATTTTACATGGAAGTTCTTTTTGTTTTTGTTGTTGTTATTGTTGTTATTTTCACTTTTTTTTTCTCCTCATTCTATTGTTTATGTATTTCAGTTGGTTGCTATTCATGTTATTCCTTGGGTAAAAAACAACCTCAATTATACTGCACAAGCACTGATTATTTCTAGAGGTACTATCAGAACTCAAATCCTTGTATTCAAGCTCATAATCCTTTGCCTTTGCTATCTACAGATTTTGTATACTATTTTTTGAGATGAGACATTCTATTCTATATGACATAATGAAGAATTGGGAAGAAATTGTACTCACTTTTGTTTGTTTGCATGGGTCTGTTAGATTATGTTATTCTAGCTTGATGTTGACACCATTTAAAAAGGAAGTTTAGAGCTAATTGGGCCTTCTCTAATCCTGGTATACTAATAATAATCCAGCAAAAAACTTGTAAAATCCCAGCTTACTGAACTTTGTTCAGTTAAACTACAAAAGCATTTTTATCACTAAACATTTACTTCAATCTTTTTATTATCATGATAATTTTTATGTGAAAGGCATGGTACAAGTAATCCAATATTTTGTATTTACATTGTATTAGAACTTTTGGTCAGACCACACTCTCCTCTTGACATTCTGTGAAAGACATCAATCATGGTAACTTTTCAACACTTGATATTTTCTATTTTTTGTCTTTTTTGTTAATCTTTTGTGATGTGTTTTACATGGTTTTGTGAATATTGTAAGTTTTATGTATTCTAGTATTTTTTTTCTTTATTTTGAATGGTCTCTACATATGCAGGCATCATCGAGCAACACTAATTACACATGGCCTGTATGCCAATGCCCTAAAGGATGTGGGCCATGTAGTGAAAACATCTAACACTGATAACAATCCATCTAGGGATTTTTATCAATGTCCTGGAAATATTGTAAGTTTTCATTATTCAACATCTCTATTCATGTGATTGAACTTGAATACTTAGTTAAAGGGATGAATTTATTTGTTGTTTTTTGTTTTTTTGTTTTTTTTGTTGATTGTAGGTTACAGGAGAGTTTCATCAATTTGTCGGGTGGTGCGACGAGTTCGGAGGTAGAAGTACAGGATCAAGGAGTTCTGATAGGAGACCATAACATATAGATGTCATGTCTAATAAAGACGAATTGGTCTTCTTAGTGAAGCAAGATTTTGTATTATTGAAGCAAGATTTTGCACTCCTGAAACAAGATTTTGTAGCCTTAAAGCATGACAATACTATGTTGAAGCATGAAAACTCCAATTTAAAGCATGATGTTTTGGTGCTAAAACAAGATGGCTTGATAGGGAAGCAGGAATTGCGAAAATTGAAGAAGATACTTTATATTTTTATGAGTGTAATAGTAATTGTCTTTTTTGTTAGAAAATAGATGAGCATAATGATGCTTATCAACCTTTGTTATATATTGAATGGTATTGTATCAAATGGGTTAGCTGGTAATGTACTAAATGGGACATGTGAAAGACATAGCCTCTTAATACCACGTATTTAAAACTTTTGGTTGTGTGTATTCTCATGGTTAGGACATGGGTGGGTGATGCATTTTCTTCCCTTCAATTTTTTGTTCAATAAATGTAGTGGAGATGGGTTTAAATGTTGCATTATTTGGGAGCAATTTATTGCTACAGAATGCTAATAAGTAATGGTTTAATATATTGTAACTAATGTAGGAAACTGTTAGCTGGTAAATTTCAAGTTGATTCAATTTTTATTTATTTAATTTCCTCTGTAGTTTCGAGTTAAAGTCGGTGGTTATTATGGGTTCCAAGACAAGGTTTACGGATTTTTTTTCCCACATAACTTCCCCAATTTTTGGTGCATGACCTAGCATGCAATATATATAAGTCGTTCTCAGTGGAACTGTGTATTATCTGTTTTTTTTTTTCTTTCCTGGTAGCACGCAGGTTGGGTTATCTGCTAATAATTATGTATCTTGAAGTTAAATTTTTGTTCCATGTGGATAATGTTTTGGGGTTCAAATTTTGATGTGGTAACTTTGAGAGAGTTGGTAGAGCGTTCCTTTCCTAATTTGTTCTTCTTTGGTTTTTGTCTATATTATCGTAGATGGCTTTTTTTTTCCACCTTATTTTTTATCTTTTAGTGTTGGGATGGTTAGCTAACATGGACTTGTATGCACTGTGGGGGAGTGTTCGTTGATGATCAAAAGTTGGAAAACCAGACAATCTTGAATTTGCTTTGATTGTGCTTTGTTGCTATTCTCTCATCGCATGTTCATGAATGCTTTTTCCCCATTTGTAGGTGGAATCAGTTTTAGACAAGGAAAACTTCACTTTGGAAGAGCTTCTGGATGAGGAAGAAATAATTCACGAATGCAAAGCTCTAAACAGTCGTCTCATAAATTTGTAATACATCTGTCGTGCTCACTTATGTTTTTTTTTAAATTCTTCCTTTTCCTATTTGGGGCATCTTCAACTGTATAATCCAATTGACATGAACATCGTCTGCCTTTATGGTAGAATCTACACTTTTTTTTTTGAGAGAGAAAAATTTATCCAACCAAAAAGCAAAAGAACAAGCACACAATAACAAGCCCAAAAGGGCCTTTCACTGGGGCAGTGAAAGAAACAAGAAAAACACAACAAATAGAAACAAAAGGAAGGCAAGCTGAAAGAAAAACAAAGAAGGCAAACCCAAAGGGGCAAAGCCACAAACCAAGACTCACAACCAGGAAAGGCAAACAAAGACTACACCCTCCCAACAAAAAAATAAGCCCAATTCTCCTCACAGAAGTCCGGAAACACATAAATCCAATCCCCACCAAGCTCATAAAGCCTCAGGCAAAGGCGACCACTCGAGACCCCTATGCCATTAAAGATACGATGATTCCTCTCCTTCCAAACCATCCAATAAATAGCCTCAGGGAGGTAACACCAAATGACATCAGCAATGCCACCCTTACTAGAGGCCCCCCACCCAAGGAAAATGTCATTAACCGACCTAGGGAAGGCCCAAGCAATATTAAGGCGAGAGAGGAGGAAGGTCCAAATATCTCTCTCCCATTGACAATGGAGGAAAAGGTTATCCATGACTCATTGTTCCTATTACAAAGACCACATCTATTGGCCAGATTTTAGCCTTTGCTTTTAGATGATTGAGAGTAAGAATTTTGTCTCATGTAGTAGTCCAGACAAAGAAGTTTAACCTTGGAAGGAATCCCAGCCGCCCAAATATCCCTAAAGTGATGACCTGAAAGTTCAACACAAACCAACACGTCATAGAATGATTCAGTGAAGAATCGACCTTTCGAATTAAGCCTCCTAATTTACCTATCTCGTTCCCCAGCCACCAATCTACAATCCTCCAACTGATGTAGGAGACTTAATAACTCCTCATACTCCCAATCATTAAGATTCCTATGGTAGAACCTACACTTGGGACATATTATCCTACTAAATTACGACATATTATCCTACTAAATTACGTAAGTTATTAATTACTAAATTATGGATGTATTAAAGCAGGACATATTAACTAATAATATTAACAATTCTAAAGGTATTCAATATGGTGCCATAAAAGTTTGGTTAGCTTTCAAACTAAACAAAGATTGTGCAGGTTGATCAAAATTAATTAGTTTATGGAAACAAAAGAGGATATATTAAGGATACTTGTTTCTTGTAAGCAACTTTTATTACAAACTGGTTCAAAATACGGTTGTTTGGTTCATCTATGAACTAGTTTGCAACTCATAAATTCCTTTCAATTGTCCAAAACCTCAATGAATTCTCCTTACTTTTGGTGTTATATTGAAAAAAATGTCATTTTTAGGAGTTGGTTAGATGTATGGAAGAGTGATTTTGTTTGTTTGTGACTGTCTATTGCTTAGTTTGATTGAAGTCCTTATACATTTACCTTTAGGGTTTAAATTTTGGTAATTAATGAAAATTGATGAATAAAAAATTTTCTTGCTTTCTAGCTCTTGACTAGTGTATTCTTCCTTGGAGTAGAAGAATCCAATGCACCGGGCGATCAGGTTTGGTGCCCTCACTAGAGGGGTAATTCCCACTGGAGAAGCGATTCTTAATCATATGTGGGTATAGCCATTGGTTACAAGGATGATGGGAGGACTCTGTTCGCCGCTGGTATCCAAAATTTGAAACAATGCGACAGATTATCGTTATAGAATGGATGTCATTTGAATTTCGGGAGGACTATGTGGGAAACTCGAAGGTTTTACGTATCACGGAAATGCGGAAAGCTTTCTCTGCGTTCATATGTGTCAATATCAGCATTATTAGTTGGTTCTGTGATATTTTTGACCAAGTCGGAAGGGTGCCAGATTTTTCTTCATTTCTGCGATCCAAGGATGATGGCAATCGTGTGATCCTGTTTAAGGGATGTATTTACGCCTCTGGGGCCTTCTTAAAAATCTCTGAAATAAATTGATCTGGCAAGGAATTTGCAATTGTTGTTCCTGGCGAGGATGAAGGCCAAGGGTGGACTAATGTATCGTACACTGTTCGCCGCTTGTTGGGTCTGGCCCCCCACGGATGCTTTTCTGGTTCTTCAGAGCAATAGGCGTGGTGAACTCCGGATCACTGCTCGAACAAATTCCATTTCCCACGTTGAGATTGCGCATAGAGAGAATGATTGGGTCATTACGATACCCAATCCTATCAATGTTAAAGACGAAGAGGTGTGGTCGAGAATGGTTATTTGCTACAAGTGGAACAACCGAATCTCATGGAATAACATTACGGTTGGGTGTGAATGGTTTTTGAGGTTCGTCCCTTCACTCTCGTGGATTCCCTTTGACTATGGAAGGGCGGTTTGCATGTGTCCATTAGTGGAGGTTGCCCAATCCTTGTGTGAATGGGGATCTGGTTCAGTTGGGTCGGGGGAGTTCGAGTTCCTTCCGTGGACTTCCGATGCTTTCGTTATTAGGTATAACGGTCTTTTTAAATCACGATGGATTCGTGTTTGGGGACTGCTTATGAATCTATGGTCTGTTGATGTCTTCACTGCCATTGGTAAAGCTTGTGGGGGGTTGAGAGCTATTGACCCTAACACGTTGAATTGTGAGGAACTTCGTTGGGCTTGTCTCAAACTGGAGGAGGGGGACCTGCGTAGAATTCCTCGACTGATTTCGGTTGTTGACCGAGGCCACTATTTTCTAGTGGCCATAACCATTGAGGGGGACATGTCCATGGTGGGTGATGGTTTGGAGATACCGTTGAATGGGGAGCCTATTTCCTTGCCGGGGTTTTGTCCTGGTAGTGGTGTCGGCCGGAATCCTACAAACGTTTTCAATTCAAATTTCAAACAGGCCCTTGCAAACGCTAAGGGAGTGTCTGACACATTCTCCAGTAGGATGGCGTGTGGAAGTTCCCCTCCCTCTCTCGGAATGGCGTGGGAAAGAAGGCACTCGATGGTGGTGGGATCTACGGGTTTTGGGCATTAGATTGGGGAAAAGGATTATGGAAAGCGTGCAGAGGAAGCTTCTCTTGGGACTCCTATATCTGGACAAGTGGAGGGTATTCAAGTGCATACTTTGGAGGTGGGTTGGTAGTCAATATGGACCACAAGTTGAAGGAATTATCTGGGTTATCATAATCATAGTGGGGCCGAGGTGGTGGGTTGGGTGAGCAAGAAGCGGGATGCTCTCTAAACCGGTTCCATTGTTTGGACCAAACGCATGATGATGGGTTGGGTATATCTCCTGATGGGCTTAGGCCCATTACTCTGATTTAGAGGCCCAAGAGTCATCTTGCTATGAAGGGCGTGCCGGAATATAATGCTTCGAAAGGGCTTGTGGTTGAGACTCAGTTTCCTATCCTGTGTAAGGAGGCTGATGCTCAGGGAGGTCTTATTTCCTGCTTGATGGGGGCTGGGAGTGGGGAGAGGATTGATTGTGAGGGGTCGGGTGCGGATGGCGTTTGGGAGGTAGGAGTGCTATCAACTAAGGGAGCTGAGTCTGGGGATGTTGGAGCTTCAATTGATGGTCAGGAGATGATCGCAAGGTATTTGAATTGTCAATTGGCCACTTCTCAAGGGTCTTCACTTGCCTTGCTCTTCTTCTCCTAAGGGCTATGGGGGGGGGGACGTCGATCAAACGTATCACTGGGATTTCTTCTTGGGTTTCATTAGCGGAAGATTCTTTGAGCTCTTCCTCCTGTCGTCAGGATGAGGAGTGTTTTAGCCATGCTTCTACTGTTAGGGATGTCGTCACAGTTAGGGTTCCTGATGTTGCAGAAATTTTTGTGACGGGGCTTCTTTGGAGGGAGGAAGCGGGAGGTATATCCTCTAAGGTGTCTCTTGCAGAGCTGGATAGTTGGGCGATGTCTGAATGGATCCCTTGCACCCCTCAGGGTACGATCACTAAATCTTTTCCAAGAAACCAAGGTATGGATCTCGGGGATGATCTTCCGCATGAGGAGTAGGTTGCTGCCAATGCTTGTTTCTATTTGATGCTTTCTTTTCTTGGGCCAATCAGGGCGGATCCATTGGAGGCTAGCAGATTGAGGATGGAATTAGCCCCAAATCTAGGGCAACCGTCGAACTCTCACATTAACTCATGGGAGGACCTGCGCTGTACTCATCCTCGGCCTTTAGGTCAGATACTTTTGTTTTCCAAGATTCATTCTCTATCCCCTGTTTTTTCTTCTTTGAACTTGCGCAGGAACTATTCTGGCTGGGTTAGGGATGAGAATTTTATCTGTGATATGCTACCTATGGCTAAATGCGATTTGAGTGGTAGTCGGGATAGTGCGGGCCAGTTGATGTTGCTCAATGACTAGAGGGGGGATGCTAGTACGAATGTGGTCTTGGACGTAAATCCGTTGGCGGTTGATTTTGGGAAAGGCAGGTTGGATTTGCTGAATATGAGGGAGACTGAGTTCAAGGACTGTTGCACTCCACCTCGCATTTGTGGGTCGGGTGATAGCAGTTTTGTTAGAAGTGTTAAAAATAGGGATGAGAAATTTGTTTTTGATTGGGTGCTCGGTAAATTGGATCATTTGGGCTCTTTCTTAGGTGTCCCCTTGGAAGGTTTAGAGGAGGAAATCAAGGATCTTTTTAGCCGGATTAAGGAAAGGCGGCTGAAGTCTGTGATTAAGGGGTCAATGTCTGTGGAGGGCAAACGACTTTGGAGTGAATTGAAGCGATTAGATTGTGGTATTAATTATGAGAAAACTGGAGGGTCGGTTAGTGATGGTAGATCACGAAAAGGGAAAGGGATATATAAGAATTGATTTTATGGATCTTAAAATCATCTCTTGGAACGCTCGTGGTTTAGGTAATAGAGAGAAGCGTTTTTCCATAAACCGAGGCTATTTCAATGCTAGACTTGATCTTATTTGTTTGCAGGAAACGAAGCTTAGAGTGATCTCTGACTTGATTGTTAAGGATATTTGTGGGTTTTCTTCCTCTTCGTGGCTTGCTCTTCCTTCTTGCAGTGCGTGGGGGGCATTCTTATTATTTGGAATGATCATAAACTAGAAGTTTTGGACCATGAGTTAGGGGCATATTCTATATCCATTCATTGCAGAGTGTTGGGGGACTTTAGGGAGTGGGTTTTCTCGGGGGTGTATGGCCCCAATCTTCGAGACGAGGTTGATGATATTTTGGGTGAGTTGGATGATATCAAGGCCAGATGGGACCTGCCGTGGTGCCTTGGTGTTGACTTCAATTTAGTTCGTTTTTCCCATGAAAGAAAATGTACTGTTAGTCGGAATGGTAAAATGTGCAAATTCAAGGACTTTATCAATAGATGGAACTTGATTGATTGTCCTCTTAAAGGGGCTAAGTTCACTTGGTCCAACTTTTCGGAAAATCCTTCCTTGAGTAGATTAGACCGGTTTCTTTTCTGTGGGGATTGGGGTGATCTTTTTCAAGATAGGCATCAAGTGGCTTTGACCCGGGTTTTTTCTGATCACAATCCCATTCTTCTTGAACCTTGTGTGTCATTTAGGGGCCCTTCCCCATTCAAGTTTGAGAATATGTGGTTCCAGGTTCCGGATTTTCTTAAGGTAGTGAGTAAAGAGTGGAATCGTTTACATTTTGATGGCACCCCTAATAGGATCTTTGCTTTGAAGTTAAAAGGGCTTAAGGCCTTCTTAAAAAGATGGAATAAAGATTTGGGTCTATCTATGAAGGTGGATAGGGAAAGAATCCGAATAAGGATTGTGGAGTTGGATCGTTTAGAGGAAGAGAGGGGTCTTTCTAGGGAGGATCGGGTGGAGAGGGAGAGGTTAAGGAAGGAATTTCAGGTGGTGTTTTGCAAAGAAGAGTCCTGGCGTCAACAGTCATGTATTAGTTGGTTGAAAGAGGGGGACTGCAATACAAATTTTTTCATAAAGTGGCCTCGCATCATAGAAATTCTAACAACATTTGCGGGCTTTTGGTTGACGACGTGTGGGTCCATGATCCAATGCTTATTCGCTCTGAAATTGAATCCTTTTATACTAAGCTCTTTGAGGAAAGTCACCCGGTTCGGCCTCTCCTTGTTGACTTGGATTTCGGGTGCATTTCTGAGGGAGAGAGGACCATGATTGAGAGACCTTTTGGGGAGGAGGAGGTTAAAGCCACAATCATGGAAATGAAAGGGGATAAAGCTTCGAGTCCGGATGGATTCATAATCCTCTTCTTTCAAAGGTGTTGGGACATCATTAAGGTCGATTTGTTGAATGTTTTTAAGGAATTTACATTTTGGAAGAATTTTATGAGCATCTTAATAACACCTTTATAACGCTCATTCTCAAGAAGAGATGTGCTAAAGATTTGAAAGATTTTAGACCCATTAGCCTTTTGAGTAGTGTTTACAAGATCATTGCCAAAACTCTTACTAGGCGACTAAAATTGGTTATGAAAGGCCTTGTTTCCCAGCCCCAAGGGGCTTTTATTGAGGGTCGTCAAATCTTGGACAATGTATTAATTGCAAATGAATGTATTGAGGATCGTCAAGGGTCTGGTTGGCCTGGGGTGTTATGTAAGTTAGACGTGGAAAAGGCCTATGATCATGTGAACTGAAACTTATTGGATCACATCCTCTCTCACTTGGGATTTGGGGTGAAATGGAGAAGTTGGATTTTCTTTTGTGTAAGGTCAAGCTCTTTTTCTATCATGGTGATTGGGCCCCTTGCTGGCTTTTTTAGAAGCTCAAGGGGTCTGAGACAGGGTCATCCCCTATCCCCTTATCTTTTTATTTTGGTCTCGGATGTCCTTAGTAAGATGACTTTTAGAGCTAAGATGGGCTATATTTTGGGTTTTCAGGTGGGTTTTGGAAGTGTTTCTATATCCCATTTGCAATTTGCTGATGATACGATGATCTTCTGTGATGCAGATCTGAGTCAAATTGGCTTTTTGAGATGTATTTTGTGCGTTTTTGAGATAGTGATAGGGTTTGCCTATCAATTTGGCTAAGTGTGAGATGTTT
>JAOXJP010252118.1:0-21872 GCA_025762735.1 Platanus orientalis
AGAATCATCATCCTCATCACTTGAATTCTCTTCACCATGCTCTTGGTTGTATTTCATCTTCAACCATGTCAGAAAACGTCAATTTTCTTTGTACCTAAGAAGATGGATTTATACTTTACCTTTAAAAATAAATTATCTAAAGTAAACATGTATACCTTTCTTGTCAGCTTCACTTTAGATAATTCATCCAACTTCTCAATACAATCAATAATGGGATCTTTAGGAAGCATATTCTCGATCTCATTCTTTTCAAACTCAAAAATATTATTGCACAATGCCTTAATGCATGTGGTCATCTTAGTAGAGGTACCGAGTTCTTTTTTCATGTTTTTACTGGTATTTATAGTTGCCTCGCATCCCTTTGGTTTCTTACGTTACAAACCTAGTCTAATTTCATTACCTTCAACATCTTTAATGGAAGATATAAATGAGTCATTTGGAGTCTGTGGTGTGGGTTGCACATCTCCCTCTGCATCATCATACGTCATGTCAATATAACTATCAATCTAGGTTTGATCAGCCTTTGGTGACATCATGCCTTCACCAGTAGCAACTGTCCTACCAAATATCATATTCAACTCATCTTCATACTCCAAATTCTTTATCTGAAATTGACCTGAATGTTTGTGTGCCTATAAGAACAAAAAGAAAGAAAAAAAAATATAAATAACACTAATTAGGAAAATACATTTATGATCCAACTGCATATGTAATGAATGTATGTACCTTGCTTTATGCTTTCCATTTCAATTGTTGCAAAAAATGTCCAAAGTTCAGGATTCTGACATGTGAGACTAACCTTAGATTTAATTGTCAACACTCATGTAACAAATTCAATAGAAAATTTTCTTTGTATAATTAGACGGATATGAGCTTTTTTATTTTGTACTTTTTTATTAAAGAGAAAACATGTGATTCGCATTGACAAAAGAAGAGTGTTGACTGAACTTTTGGTGTGTGAGCAATACCAATGTCATGTGGATATAAATTCAAACTTACCTATGACTTTAGGCATCGATTCAGACAAAAAAGCTAATAGATTCACTCCACCATCTAATCAGCCACATAAAGATGGATAGGCGATTTGTTTCAATGCGTTCTCATAGCATCAAAAAAATTGAATACTATTACCTCTAGTTTGATGACTTTTAAAACTAAAATGTCAAGACGTTCAACCAAATCGAAGCAACTCTGTAAGGGAAAGCTAATCTAAACCAAGCCTAAAAACCCATGGAAGAATTCAGTTGACTCCAATGATTATGCTTAGTGTGTGTGTGTGTGTACATTATTTTCCATGTAAAAGATATGATTTAACATCTAATTGTTCAAATCCTAAATAAAGCATTGATGTCATAATCATCACAACACAAATAATTCTCTCAAACAAACAATTAGAGAAAAAAATTATTGAATTCAATACCTATTTTTAGCATAACCTTTTGCCATTAATCGGGTTATGTATCTTTCAACGATGCCCCTTGGGTAGTTTGACCAATTCACAAGTTTTATTTTTATACAAAACCTCAATTTCCTCCTTTTCACTGGATAACATAATCTTGGAGTCAAGTAGGAAACTTTTGGTCTCTTATAGGTTAACCTTGATCACTTTAAGCTTCAACTTCTATTGAATCATCATCATGCTCTGCATTAGTTGTTTCTTCACCATCAACTACCTCAATCTATAGTATGTTTGGTAGATTAAAGAGTCTTTTGAAAACACAATTTCAATCATTTTCATCAAACTTGAATCCAATTGTAACTTTCCTTTATGCAACGAATCTTCATTACAAATCACATCTCAACTAATAACAATCTTGTAGGGGGTAGATCCCATTATGTACATCATTTTGTTCTACCAACATGGCAAGTAAAATATACTTCTTATTAATTATCTTCTCTTTAGGATCCCATACATAAACATCACAACCAAAAATCACAGTTTGGAGTAATTATCAGGTTTTCATACTATACCCTTTTTAGGAATTTTGTAATCACATACAATGGTGGGACAATGATTCACTAAATAAAAATTTATGTGGAAAGTCTTTTCCTAAAACCATTGTTGCTACCCAACTTAATATATTCCTAGCACACTCTATTAGTGTACGGTTCTTGTGCTTAGTTACACCATTCTATTGTGGAGTACTAATAATTGTATACTACTAATTAATGTAGTACTCATCACAAAAATCCTTGAACTCAATAAACATTACTGTGTTCCATTATCAGTTTTCAAACAATTAATACTCTTCTCTTTTGGTTTTCAATGAAAGCCTTAAATTTGTTAAAGTAAGAAAATATAATGTTATTCCTTTTAAGCATACATCCTCGCTTTTCTAGGGAAATAGCCAAGCAAAGAAACAAAATAATGCACCTCCTAAGAATGCAACGGAAGCCTCCCATATATCAAAATGTATTAAATCTAACACATCTTTAGGTTTAGCAATAAAAGAATGAAAACTAGCTCTATTTTACTTATCAAAGAAACAATCTTCATAAAAATTTAAATTTGTACATTTTAAATAAGAAACAGATTTTTATCAAGGAATACCTTAAATCCATGCTCACAAAAATGTCCAAATGTCTATGACATGTCATGATAAACTCGTTCATAGCATTAGCAACAATTGCATCACCAATTATAGTATTAGTAATCAATCAATACAAGCTCTCTTATAGTTCTCCTTTGCTACTATGAGTGCTCCTTAGAGAAGCTTCAATCTATCATTTTCTCCAAAATTTATAACCATCTTCATCATATCTTCCCAATTATAGGATTTTTTTTTTTTTTTTTACATACCTAATGATGGCATCACAATTTGGTCTTGCAGCCCTCATCCCACTCTAGAATCTATTATATTCCCAAATCTCATCTTAGACACAAGTAGGAACACTTTGAGTAAGGATCCATGCATCAACAGACATTTATAGTACAAAGTTTAAGCTATTTTAGCTTAGGAATCCTCACTTTGAGCAGGAAATGGGCCTTCTTAAAACCCACATTCTATTCTTGGCATTCATTGATTCACAATACCCCTCATTAAAGGTGTTGCAGTGTCAAAAATACCGTCATTTCATGGGTTGCATCATGCAAGTCTTTCATTTCATGTAAAAATCCCACTTTAGAGCAAAAATTAGAGTAAAAAGTGTGCATGCAAGGCTTGGACATCCATGATACCTCTTTCAAATGATCAAATGGATGTCATAGATGTATTTAGCATAATGCCAAACCCTTACCTGACAATTAGATTTCCAATCAAAGGGCTAGATCATGCATTTTTTTTTCAAGTTCTATTTAAAATACATGATATGTTTCACACCAAATCATGAGAGACAATTCTAAAAACTTTCAGCAATTAGAGCCTTCTAAGAGAATCGTTCTCAAAATGTAAATAACACTCCATGTTCCCTACAACTCCCTTGAGTTGTACATGTCTAAACAATTCAAATTATCCCCATTGTATCCCATTAGGGGTGATCCCTATAACACCTACAAATAGAATGGGATCACCCATTTAAAAGACTCTCATTCCCTACCTTCTTAGCTGAGAAATTTGGAGAGAGCTAAGAGAAGAAGAAAAATGATTAATTCCATCATGGAATTCCATCTTTAACCATTTGAATCCATCTAAGGGGAGCCAACACCTCCTAAAGTAAGTATCTAATTCTCTTGATTTAAATTATCTATAAATGTTTAGATCATCATCCTAGGATCTCTAAATCTTATCAATCTCTATACATTGGATCCTATGGATTCATCCAAAACCAATGAACATGCTTGGGTTTTTCTTGAATCTATGAGGGTTCTCATGTTAGTTTGTTCAAAGCATGTTCCTAGTAGGTCAGTCTATGTTGATTCATGTGTTTTGATGTTCAATTTCATGGACCCATATAATTGATGGTTGCATGATTTGATTTATATTGATTCATAAATGCTTTTATGCTTGAATTGTCATTTTTTGTATGAACTCCATTGAGCTCATGTAGAACCTTAAAATGTTCTCACATTGAACTTTAACCATGGACAACGACATATGTAGACATTATTTCATGCATCTAACTCCTTCGAATTTCATATTTAGTCGCTTTATCATCCTTCAAAAGGACAATTTTGTTGTCATTTGTTGTAATTTTCTGCATACCTCTTATACATCACTTGAAATTGCAAGGATCTAAGTGTTTTTTATGGAGATATTCGGTGATCATTTACCCCTAAAACCAAGGGTTTAATGACCAAAAAGTAGGGTAAATTTCGTATCAAAACTTGGTGAGAAGATGGGCAAAAAATGAGGCCAAAACAGGGTCCAAAATAGCCTATATTCAACTGTTTTGACCCACCATTTAGTTGTTCCATGAACACCTGAATATTGGCTGCTCTAGGGCCCTATGTTTAGGCCTGAATCTCTCTTAGACACCCGGTTTCAGCCTAAATTTGATACATGTTTATGAATATATCTTAAGCATCCATTTAAGGGGCTAAATAGAGGTGTAAAAACCCCAAATTAGGCTTCTGGATATGACATATTTGCATATAGATTAGAGGCTTGGCAAGTTGCACATGTATGAATGAGTTTGAGTGATTTGATACTAGGTTCACGATGTATGTGCAACTCAAGGTAGCACCCATATTTTTATATTTTTTTATCAATTTATGTGATTATACGCATGATTAGGGTTTAGGAATTGCATCATTGCATGTAGAAAAACCCTATGGATGCTCAAGGTATGTCTAAGTCCTAGACTGATGTGTTGGACGGCTTTCAAAGCATGGAGAAGAACCCAATTTTATAGGCCTAGAATATCCCAAATGTGGATAAAGATGATCCGTAATTCTTATGAGGCTTCTTAGCCCAAACAAGCATTAAGATGCAAGCCCAAGTGGGCTGTCCATGTCCAGTTAAGGGAGACAAACTGGTTCCCAATTAGTTCCACTTCAGACATATGTTCACAGGCAGTTTGCTTATACCTAATTTACCCCCTTAGGGAAATCTCAATAGGACCTCATTGTGACTCTTGAGCTCAAAATTATATGACACGAAGCTCAAATGTGCTTCTAATGGGCCCTTAGCAAGATACATGAACAAGTCTACCCCTTATATGTAAATATGGATAGTCCAATTAACACATGATCCCATATTAGGTAGCTCTTGGCAGCATGTAGATCCAAATTAGGCAATTCTTGGCAGCACTTAACCTCACCCAACAACTCTTAGCAAGCTATAACCACCTCCAAATAGCTTTAGCTATTCTCTCATAGAAACATAGGCCCACCATGTAGACCTATTAAGATGTGAATCCCAAGCAAATGTACCATACACATTATATAGATATCAACTTGATGGGGGCAAAGTAGGTAATCATTCTTAGAACAAATGGACCAGGGTGACTAACACCTTCCCTGACCATAATCGAACCTTAAACCTTGAACCCACATACGATCTCTGATAGGATGAATGTTCATCCACTTATACTTTCAATATGTGGAGGATAGATTTTTCTCACAAAAAATATATCTGTCACATGTTGCCATGTTGACAATCTACTGGCAAAAAATAAGCTTGATACATGTTACACATATCATTTTCATCATGACTACATATGCACATCGTATCATTGTTACATTATAGAAATGATTCGGTACTTTGCACACAAAAAAAAAATTATACTTTTGCTCATGCCCAATTTTCTTCATGTCGACATAGGGAATTCATTTGTCCTTCAACTAAACAAATTATAACATTGGTATCCCCTTGTCTCACACCCATAAATAGAGGATGAGGTCATGCCTCATTTCTCTCTCTCTCTCTCTCTTGATTTTCCTACGGATTCCCTTCATTCATAAATACTTTGTTTTTAATTTAATGATGATTTTATGAATCTTCTTATTATCTTAGATATAATAATGTTTGTTTTAGCAATGGAATAATTTTATATGAGAGTAAATTTATTTTGTGGATTGATCGACTAAATCAATCAAATTTTGGGGTGACAGAAAAATCAACTACAAATTTGATTGATTCCCATAAATCAATTATATATACAGTCATTTCCCACAAATTGGAGCCAAATTCACCAAGAAGTTTGATCATCTTTGAACCAGTCCCTATAAATAATTCTTTGAACATCTACATGCATTTGCAAATCTCATTTTTGCGGTCTCCATCTCTGCTTGAACTAATGGTTGGCATAAACACACCATCCATATATAGTCATCCACTTCTTGATATGAAATTCATAGTTTGTGGAAAGAAAATCCAAATTAATCATGAGCATTTTTCATATGGATCCAATATTTTTCTCATTATTAGAATTATCTTTTAATTCCCAATTGTAATGACACCTCTCATGTATTTGCCTTCGAAAAGAGAAGGTAAG
The DNA here is from genome assembly GCA_025762735.1 of Platanus orientalis. Taxonomy (NCBI): domain Eukaryota; kingdom Viridiplantae; phylum Streptophyta; class Magnoliopsida; order Proteales; family Platanaceae; genus Platanus; species Platanus orientalis. The sequence goes on from JAOXJP010252118.1 coordinate 6,376, forward strand.
TATACAATGACTTATGTGAAAATGATGATGTATCATAATCAGAGTAAAGTATAGATTAATGTAATCTATACCATGGGCCTAATCTTCCTTTGTGCTCTAATTTGTACTTGAAATACCCTTTTCCAATATCAAATTCATAATGTGCTCCAACACATTCTCGCATAAGCATCTTTAAGTTCATCAACATTTTCCTTTTCCCCCTTCTATGAATGTGACTGGAGCATTTTTCAATTCAACATCCAAAGAAGATTCTCCTCCAGAAGCATTTTGGACTGTGATATGGTTAACTAAGGAAATATCATCACCTTTGGTATATTTGTTGTCAAAGGCTTCGTCCTAGATAGTTCTTTCTCATTGGAATGAATGTGACAATGTTAATTAATGAAGAAAATATTGAGTCATCAAACCAGTAAAGTCTCCCTTGTTGATGCTTCCAACTCCATTTGTTATTTCATGGGAGAAAGGATTGGGTTTTGAATCTCATCACTCTTTTTGGTCACAATGAGATATGCCCCCATCGATATTGTCATCTTCTTTTTAACTTAGTCTTGGAATATTATATTAGGGACCAAGATGAGTGAATTATGGTCTTTGTGGCTGAGTTTATGGATTAGGCTTAGTAACTTTCCCACTAATTTCTTAAATACTGAGGTACAATGAGTTGCCTCACTGATTCGATTGAAAACTGAATAACGTGATAAAATAACTTCTTTTTCCCCAACATTGACAACTTTGATGGTGATATGATGTGCAAAAGCTTTTTTTTTTTTTTTGCATAAAAGATGAATAAGAGAAGATGGGTTTATCCAACATTAGCTTTAAAGTGGAGAATTTTCACTAATTATTCATTATTTTTATAATGTTATAGTCAATTGATGCACTACATTGTTTGTTCATATAATGGAAAATTCATCCAATTCATGTGGATCTCCCTTCCTATATCCGGACTTCTCAAAAGGTTTGTATAAAGTATGGGATTTTCTCACTTTTCTAGTCTTCGATCTGCCAGGTATTTTGTATTGTCAATGTTCATTCTAAAACAAAGTGTATACATATAGTGGTCATGTAGTAGGATTTTATGTGTACTTTATATATCTCTGTAAAGTCCGAGAAAGCGCCCAGAAGATGGACTCGAATGTCGGAATGACCACAAGCCAAAGAGACTCAATTTTATGTTGAAGAACCTCAAGTCTCAAGAGAAAAATACCTCTAGAAAGCCAACTGTCGGATTCAAAGGTAAATTGGTAAAGGTTGGTAAGTTGGGTATAAGGGATGAATCTTAAAGAAAAAATACACTTAAAATGAAGTGTTAGATATAGACCCAAACCTAAAGGACAAATGCCTATAACATGGATCTATGGACCAATGGACTTAGAATAGACTAATCCAAATCCCAAAGAAGGCCTAAAAAGGTTTGGATAAATGATGGTCCAAGTTGGAAAATATTAAATAAATTAGAAAAGTGTTGAAAATGAAAAATGGTCCAACTTAAAACAACCATAACTTTTGATCTAAATATCTGCTTAGGGCCCGTAAGTACTCAAAACAAGTAGCTCGATGAACTCTTTTTGAAAATGGAAAGATCTCCTATTCAAGATTCTTATAACAACTATTTTTTTACTATTTTAATAGATCCATTAGAGGATCCTTTGGGTTGGTTTTTCAAAATAGGGGAATGAGCATCATTTGTTCATAGAACACAAGTAAATGATTCTATTAGAAAATCATTATGAATTCAAGGCAAAGTGCCTATGAGTTAGAATTATTTTGGCCAATGACCTTGAGTGAAATTTGTATACTTATACCTTGTTCAAAGTCTTGTGAGGGCTTCCAAAAACTTTTAGTTAAACTTTTGGAAGCAAGAGTTAGGTTTTCACAAGTTAAATTAGCCTACATAAGAGGCAACCCAAAGTGAGAAGATTTCTACTTCTTCAACGTGTTAGTAGCCTTTGCCGGAGTCATTGGAGACAAATTTTCTGCATATTTGTTGAAGTCAAGTGAAGCATAGTTCATCGGAGTCACTGAACGGAGTGTGTCCATTGGAATCACTGAGAGCGCACTTAAAAGGGAGTGGATTCTCTAGAACTTGTAAGTAAATTAAGGTTTCGTTAATTTCACCTTTAATAATATGGAGTACTATTCAAAAGAAATTAACTATTGGGTGTGGACGTAGGCCCACTGTGCCAAACCACTATAAACTCTTGTGTTGTGGTGTGTTTCTTTGTTTGCTTTGTTTTGTCTATTGTTTTAAGCAAACTCTTAAGTAGAACTAGTTACCCTACTTCCATTCTAGTATAGGAAACTATACGTAATGACGGAGCCCCATGGTACACTAGCATTTGCTTATTAATTTATTTAAGTTACTCATTTGTATTGTGACTTAAATAAATTAGAGAGGATTTGTTTGATTTACTTGTTATTCCTCCGCTACACTTTAAGTTAAACTAAAAGTAAATTAAAAAGGAATCTGTGTAAAATAATTTTAAATAAGTATAAAAATCCTAATCTTGGAGAGGAAAATAACTAAAGAACTAAGTTTTCATGCAATGTATCACAATTAACCATAGAAAGAGTAGGTTTCTCTTTGATAGACATTACTTCGAATGAATAATCTCCGCCTATTTAGCATGACGTAGGAACATAACACAACATATTGACTATATAATTACATAAAGTATTATAATTAGCAAAGAAACCCTTGTTGATGAAGTTCAAAGTTCCTTTAGTTGCTCTACAATTTTAGAGTAGGGAGGAGCCCAATTGTAGGGGGTCTCATTCCCTTTTGAGATTATTTCTTGCTAGCAAAGGGAACATAGACAATTAACACCTCCGAAATTGTCACATTCTCAAAGTAAAAGTTGGTATTTGCAAAGTACACTTCAACATTAGCAAATGGATGGTTTTTAGTAACAACCTGTTTATACTCCATCTTAGTAATACTTGAAGCATTGGAACCAAGTGAAGAGAACCACCCATGTTTCATGCAACCATGGATGACCACGAAAAAGATTATACGAGGTACCACTGTTAATCACATGCAAAAATACTGTTGAATCCAAGTCTCTAATGGTGAGCTTAAACTGAATTATGCCAACAACATGTTACCCCTTGGTTGAAACCTTGAATCATCAACTTGTTGTGAGTGAGTTTATATCCATAGAGATTATATTTCCCTCATTGTATGGATATGCATGATAGTGATAAGAGATCAGCAATTAAAAGGGATGGGTTGAATTTTTTGTTCACACATGTACCCTATGACATAAAGGGGTTTCTTGTATGGACGAGAACAAAGTCAAAAATCCTCATGGAATATACCATACATGAGGCACTTCGCTTTAATTCACTATAATCCAAGATCTTCTTCTTAAGTTCCATCAGCTTAGATAAGGTATATGGTTCCTCCATTGAGCGCTTGATGATATTATCATTTCCATTTTGTTGTTCCTCACTATTTTAGGAAATAAAGCTTTTTCCATATACTTCTTTTACATCATCATAGGATGGGTGTGCTCCATGCACCCCACAACATGTACCATATAGGCTCCTATGCATTCTTCTTGCAAAAATTTCTTTGGCATGAATTCTAAGTCATAGGACCATGGGGACCTCATTGAATATAATCTCATCCAAGACAATAGGTGAAATAAGTTGTGCCTTATTTACTCTTGTCATGTCTTTCCTTAACCCAAGATCCAGCCTAGCCCTTTTTTGGTGTGTTTTGGTCACAGGCAAGGTGGAAGAAGAAGGCATGAATGTGTTTCTTGTGATGAATGACAACAACAAAAGCTTTGTCATTAGGAAGAGTCAATTCAGAAGATAGATGTGAGCCCCGATCAAATGAATTTGTTGATTTTGCCATGGTAAAGAGTAACTAGCCTCTTGTCTGATGATGACCCCATGGTGGGGTTAAAAGCATTGGAATTGAACGATTAAAATGTTAGCTTTCGTGGTGATGATCAAACCCTTGTAGCTTGGGAAGGTAAAGCTAGCACCATGCACCATCTTGATATTGGTGTAAGACTGAAGAGTAATGTTGGCGATGACCACCTGATCAATTAAGTCAATTTTAATCTTCCCTTATGTGCCATCTCTCTAAAAAAAGGTTAATTTTTATTAATTTCTTCATAAAATACATATTTAAATTTTTTATCCATCTACAATAAAAATATAAAATTAAATGATTTAAATCAAGAATGATGAAAGAAAAATGCCAAATTGATAATCCAACTTAGTCTTCTCACGATTCGGATCTGCTCTAGAGCTCTCAACCACACATCCAAGAAAATTATAAGTCACTCTCTGAATGTGAGGACCTTTTATTAAAAGGTTATAGGGGATGTGGAGTCTTAATGGGAATCTTATTGTTAGGCTATGGGGTCCAAATCCTTTAAATGTAATCCAACTATTTTTGGGAAACTAATCAATTTTAATACCACTAATTACAATAATGTCATGCAATACATCACAACTAAACCCCAAAAGATAAGATAATAGCATTGAGGTCCTTATAGATATTTTACAAATATGTCCTTCCATTGTATAATATTCCATAATGACCTTCAGAATAATCTTTTAATCACTGTCAAAACCTACTGGCCATCAACAAATGAATTTTAGAAACATGATGAATCAATTGGACATTAGAAACCATTTCTTTGGAGAATCATTTGAAAAGGAGAATAAAAATATTCATCTCATTAATGGAGGGAAAAGCCTCCACAATTTGTATTTTGATTCTATCAAATTCGAGGTGAGAAAATGAGAATAAATATATTTATAATATAATGATAACTTCAAAATCATTTGCATTGTTAATTTTTATTTAAAACGAGTTTAGGACAAATAGGTACACTCACAGTACACACACATGCATTTCCTTCATGTCATGTCTTTCATTCTCTCATTTCCCCTTGGGAAAATGGAGTGTCCCGACCAACACAAAAATCAAAACTTGCATCCAAAGTTAGGGATGTTTGAACTCCCCAATCACAAAAAGGCTAAAACACCCTTATCAAAACAAAAACAAAAAAAGAACAATGAGGAAGTAGAAAATATGTACAATAAAATAAAAAGAGAACATAAATGAAGACTAAAATAACAATAAACTATGTTGTATGTGTGTAATATTTACATCAGCATAGTTATATTTTTATTCACACAAGTTTGATTTTGACATAAAAATATAGTAGAAGAGCGTAGAATGATATGTTATTTTGTGGTTGACTTCCAATTTATACAATGTAACCTTTTATTCTCTATGTTTTATGCACGTAAGTCCTAAGTGAAGATTTTATCTCTTATTGTTTAAATCCTTTTAACAAACACATTAATCATTTAAGCAACAAAGGCGGCCAATGTGATTGAAATGAAAGATGTTTTTTGTAGGTGTGATAATTCACAAGAAATATTATTTTCACAATCTTAGGTCAATACACTAAATGATAATTATCATATAATGACCAAAACTTATATGCTAAAATATAATGCACTTGCATATAACAATATCTTGAAGATGATGATTCAACTAATTGCAATTATTAATAGCAATTCACATATAATTTGGAAACCATAACCAATTTAAGCAATTGGTTGTTAGTATTATTTCTAGAAAAACAACTTTGTGGTTAGTTTAAATTCATAAAAATAAAAATAACAATAAAATAGAATATGCTAAGAATTTTCTACTACAATTGAACATCACAAAGCATCTATATACGTGTTGAAATTTAGCACATGTGCAGAAATCTAATGCATAATGATATAAACACTACTACCTAGTTTAGTAAACAATTATATTGCAAAGAAAAAAAAAACTATGACTAAGAGAAATTCTACCTCTAGAGAACTAATGATGAAGTAGAAGCTTTTGTGAAATATAAAGGTGAGGTGCAAGGGAATAATAAAAAAAATTGATATATAATGAGAAATGATGGAAAAGACTAGTAAGATCTTAAGAGACTATCATTTATACCCAAAAAAAAATTATAATGGACTATAGATAAAATTTAGAACTACCCATAAAGATGTGGGGAGATGTATTCTTGTTCATATGCCATAACAAAATTAAAGTCTCAAAAATATGATGAGAAAAACATTCACCCAATCTTAAGTATTTAAAATTATAGAAAAATGCCTAACTATGGTAAGACTACCTGGACTTATGAGGAGAGAAAGGTATCAATTTCTTTGACACGTGTTCCTATGGTAAGAATAATTATTATTATAGTGTTTGTTGTAGCAAAAATCTATCAGATAGTTATATGTCAAATCGATGTATAAACTTTATTTTTAAATTGAGATCTATAAGAAAAAATATAAATGAAACAACCTGAGGATTATATCATGCCAATACAAGAAAACAATGTATATAAACTAGTCAAGTCCTTATACAGGTACAAAACAATGAAACAAAAAATTTGATGATATACTAGTATCTAATGAATACATAGTAAACGAATCTAATAGGTATATATATATATAATTATCTAAAAAAATGTAGAGTTATCATATGTCTTTACATAAATGATATGCTGATATTTGGGATAAATCTAGAAATAGTTAATTATATATATATATTCCAAGTTTGAGATAAAAGACTTTGGAGAGGCAAATGTAATATTAAGAATTAAAATCCCAAGAACTCTAAGTAAATTGATGTTGAACCAGTTTCACTATATGAATAAAATATTTGAGAAATTTGGACTCTTGAATTATAGTCCAGTATCTACACCATATGACTAGTATATACTTAAAGAAAATAAAAGAAAATCAGTGGCTCAAATTGATTATGCTAGAGTGATGGGAAATTTGAATTACTCATTAAACTATATTTGTCCTAAAATAACATGTGATGTGAGTAAACTGAGTAAATATACTCACAGCTCTAATCAAACCCATTAGTCCGTTGTGGTTAGCTTTTTTTAAATACATCAATGGTACATCTAATTATAGTTTGTGTTATGGTGGCTCCCCATAGTACTTGAGGGCTATTGCAATGCGAATTGATATCAGTTACTCTTGATTCAGTGGTGATGCAGTCTCTTGAAAATCTACACTGAACATATTAACACAATGTTGGTTGCTTGAATTTTGAAATAAGGACAACGTCATTGGACGTGCCTCAATGAAACTAATAAACCCCTTTAACTCTGTTTTAGTATTATTATTTGTAGAAAAACCCCTTTAACTCTATTCACCTTGTTTTTCATTTCTAGTGAATATATCTTAGTCTAAGTTGCTGATTAAGTTGTTTGAAGTTTAATCCGGTTCAGTGCATGTGTTACATCTGCTATAGGACAGATCTAGAGGGCATATCATTCTGCATTCTGCATTCTGCCAATTGGTTTGTTTTGTCTTGCATCAGTTAGCAAAATTTACAAGTTTCTGTTACATAAACCGCATGCTGTTTTAGGGCTTCTTCTATATCAGATCCATTGTTGTTTAGTTGCACATATAAACCACACAGAGACAAAAGATGCTTTTGGATAGAAGCCCCTTATTAGCAAGTTTGAGAGCCCCCTCATACCGAGTCATAGAAAACCCCTCCAACAGATTTACTGCAAACAAAAGAATCCATGCCAAAAGTCACTCATTCACTGAGGGCTATCATGGATACATAGGGGCATTCGCCAATAATCCTCGTTTCACTTGCACTCTCATTCACCATACCACACCTTCAACCCATGGCTCAGAAACCAATGCCATGCTAGTTGTTATCCTAGCCAAAAGTCCAAGTACAGCCTCTTCAGCCTGCTGCACAACCTCACGTTTTCAGTCGGATCATTCCCTTCCACACCACCTCTGCCTAACATATGTCTGGGTATGTGACTCCTGCAGCCTTTAGTAGTGGCACATACCAAGATCATCCTCCCCCACTAAAAAAAAGGATATGAAGAATAGAAGACGAAAGAGAAGCACAAGGGTATATCAAACCCTCAACACTCCCCTCAGCAACAAACTCTCGGTCCTCACGTGTGAGCACCCTGAGGTCAGAGTCACATTTTTGTGCATGTGACCTTTGGAGGGAGGAAGGGTCGTTGATTCCATAATGCATGGATCTCATGACTATTGGGATCCATCCACCAAGTAATCCACTCACGTGAGGTATTGGAATCATTACCAGCCAATTAAGATGTGACTGGACATCATCAAATTCAATTATCATGGTTTATATTTGTAGGCAGTCTAACCAAAGTATCACTGATTTGGAGGTTCGTATATGATTGGGAAAGGATATTCACCCCAATCCATCCACCCCTTAAAGGTAGTTACTTGCTTATCGGGTACTTCATTTTTCTCTTTCATTGAGAATAATCGAATGAACAAATGAATGATCGAACCAAGTAATTCATTTTCATGCACACATATCCTTACCTCATTAATAAACCCATGCTCCAATCCTTTATCAGCAATTCTGATTAAAAACATCCTTGTTTGAGCTTGATTTTATTATAATTACATTTATCATGAATATAAAAGAAATATGAAACTTATCATAGCATTCAATGATCAAACTGTGTTCCTATGTAACTGGTATAGGTTTCCTCCACATGGCCAATGTACACTAGCACTATTGAGCTTTCACTCTTCTATAAACCATGGAAATTTTGTCTCACTTATGGGAAGCTTACATTAACATTTAGTTTGATGCCTTCACAATAGCAGATAAATAGTATACAATATACAATGTGACACGAGTAAACAACATACAAAATATGTACATGACCTTGATCCCATTCACATTGTTCATTGCACCCAATTGGATGTACGTTACCTTATTTACATGGAGGCCCTGTGAAACAGGAGACGATGTTTCATGCTTTGGTGTCCCCCTGTTGCTTTCCATTGGACCGTATATTTTTTATATGCAAAACTTTCCAAATTCAGGATCCAATGGTTCACCAGGTAGGGCACCCAGGACAAACTTAACATTAATTATTATTGAAAATGCCTCGATTGTTGCCTGCCTGCTTTTTTGTTCATTCATTTGTTTTTGCTAGGACCACTGTAGTAAGTTTCAGGAATTACAATTTGAGTACATTTCTCATTTGCCTGCTGTCCGTATATATATTTTACCAGTTCAAGCATAGATATTATGTACAGCAAAATAAAGAAAGCTATCCTAAAGCGACCCTTTTTTGACAAACAAAAAACCTGGAGTAAGGCTGTTTTCCTCCGTGTCCCCCACCCCCTTATTTCCACTTATGCTTTTCCATGTATTCTCTGCCTCGGAGGTGATGACCAAGAAAAACCCTCTCCAGCCAGCGCTGCACTTGGGAATTTCACCATTGAAACTAGCCAGATACATTCCAGATCGCCAAATCCATAGGGAACAACTGAAGTTATCAGAGTTGAGAGTGCCTAACGATGCTGGTGACACATCTGGCAAGTGGTAGCAGACTTGACTTTGGCATGGGTGCAGTATCATCCACGCTTCGACTGGGACCACCAGCTCAGGAGGTTGTTCCTTTGCCCTTCCCGCCTCTGCCCTTCCCCCCTCCTAAGAAGCCCTCAGAGCTTGCCGTCCTGCTGCAACCACCATGAGAGTCTACATCTGACAGGCCGTTCTCCAATGCTCGGACCAGATTTTCAAAGTAATTCCGTGTCACACTATTATTCAAAACAGACAAACGAATCAAATAGAAGCATCCCCAATATCTACTGTCAACATAATAATTCTGTGCCGGTGTTATTCAAAACAGACAGTAGAAAACCAGTTTAAGAATAGCCCCCCACATCTATAATGATAGCACCATCCACAAACACCAGTTATAAGTGTGAAACGAGACCCACCATTTGATTTGTCTCCAACACTTGCACAACTTTTCTGTAAGTGTTGACAGCATGCTATGACATACCCCATCTGTCTCTAACATACCCAGGTAAAATGGGCTTGGGGTATTCAACCACAACCCAATGCACTGATGCAGGGGCCGAACAAGCCCATCTCTGTTTCTAGTGGGCTGATAAAATAATATTTGAAGCCCCTCAAATCCAATGCAGCAGGCTTAAAAGAAAAGACTCATGAGTCCATGGCAAGTGGTGGTGGTGGCTTTATTAGGTGATGCACGATGGTCTAAGGACCAAAGACTTCCTGCAGGTATGGACCCAAGGTATGCTGGAGTATAGATTTGAAACAGCCCACAAATCGTGATCCAAGAGAGATCAATATGAGATGGATTCAAATCTCGAAATCCTGGACAGCAGTAATTAGGCTTACAAAATATGGGCTAGGATTATTAAAAGGGGCTGAAACTTAACAGGGTTGTGAAGTGAGAGTGAGATTGAAGTCAACAAAATTCAGGCCAAACAGATTTTTATAAGTATATAACAATCTGAAAAATCAGGTCTGAACCCACTTGCTAAAACATGAAACTACTTCAACCTAAACATGTAGACCAAACAATACTAAACTTAAAACTTTCCTAAAAACATATCAAATAAAACTTTCTAAAAATTATATTTATGTCACACTGATATTCCTTCAACAATTTGGTCATAACTTTTAAAAATCACATAGGATTTGCGAAATCTGTCTCCTTTCTAAAGACACCAAAATGTAGCCAAAAAGGTAAGTTTTGACCTTAGAAAAATTGGGATCTAATTTCTTCTTTTTCCTCATGGTTCCTCCTGCATCATTAGGACTTGACAATTATAGCTTCTAAAAATTCAGCCTTTATTTGGTTGATTCCTAGAGTTCCATTGGTGCTGATTCCAATGGGTAATCTTCTTTTCTTCCATTAGTGCTCGCTCCATTAGGTTTATCCTCTTCCTCTTTTCTTCTTCAATTTTATATTATTTGCTGAATTTCTATTACCTTCTACCTTAATTCTGAATTATTTTTAATAATTATTTCTCAAACTCATAAATAATCCCTATTTCTCTAATACAGTTCTCTATTTCATATTAAGAAATAGGGATTTTGATTTTGGGAATAATTATTAAAAAAAATAAGAATTCTCCAATACAAATTTCAATTCAATTTAATTACCAAAAATATATATTCAATTTAACATCAATTACCTTCCTACGAGTACAAATAACTTGTTGAATTTCATTCATAAAATTCAGCTTTGTTATTTCTAATAATTTACCTAAATCCTATTGCCATAAGTCCCACAATTCTTAATCTTTAATTCCCACTGGTGGCTTTAGTTTCTATTGATTTGAATTCTCTCTTCCCTTGATAATTTTTGCAGCACAACCTTATCATCTTAATCACCTATTTTAATCCCTCATACAAAGCACTCTCCATATTTTCAGGACTATCACAGAAAATAAAATTTTGGAGGTTTATGGAAGGATCCGTGGCTCAAAGACTTGCCCAATAGAAGAATTAATTCGACTCCTCCCCCAGACTGCAATATCTTGAAAGTTTATGATATCATTGAACAATCTTCATTGACATGGAACCTATCCCCAATTGAATGCAATTTTAAAGACCCCAATCAATCATCTTTTAGCTTCAGACCAGGACTGAGGAAGCTACAGGAAACCTAATGGTGAAATCTGCCAATGGGTTGTTCGAGGAGCAAAGCCAGTCTGTGCCTGCTTCTCCAAACAAATTATTATGGAAATCAATATGGTCCTTTGAGGCTCCTAGGAAAATCCAGAACTTTATGTGGAAAGCCTGTATCATCGAGAAGAGTAATCGGTCTTCCACTGGTCTTATTTTGTGCCCATATTCCCGTATGCTTGCCATCAATAATAGTGTGCCATCTAAGCTGTAACTCTTTCAAAGATTTTATTCAGTCTAGGTGCAATCCTAGTGGAGGATCCAAACGGGAAATAAGGACCACGCTCTCTAAAATATCTATATTATGTTGGTCCATTTGGATTAACAGGAAAAATGTAGTTTTCAAGAGGAAATCTTCTAACCCTGACAGAATTATTGGCATGTTTAACAGCTTATGCAGGGGGACCTGGAGCAGAGTCACCCGAAATCTGAGTCTAACAATGACGCTTTTTTGACCTGGAAGGGTTTTTTTGTGGCAAAGGACCTCCAGGGCGAGTGCATCCAGATCAATGTAGGTGTTGCCTCCCCTCTCAACCAAGTAGCTGCAGGGATAGGAACAGTAGCTATTGACAAATCTGGGATATGGCTGGGAGAGGCTACAGTAAGAGATTCCTAGCTTCGGCCTTTAGAAGCAGAGGCTAAGGCCATTCGGATTGGTCCAGAATTTGCGGCTCAAATCAAAGCAAGAAGAGTACTTCTCTTTTCAGATTCCCAGAATGCAGTAGACTCAATCAATGGCTCCTTCATCTCTTGTCCTTGGCAGCTAAGGAACATCTTTTTGGAATGTTGGCAGGCTAGGCAAGCTTTGCAGGAGGTCAAAATTTGTCATGTATAGAGAACTATGAATGGGCATGCACATGACAAAGCCCAGATGTCGGTTTATGACAATAGCTTATGTTGGGGTTGTCCCCAGTGGTTTCTGAGGGGTGAGTCTTCGGGCTCTTCCCTTGCTTAATTCTCCTTTAATACCAAAAAAAAAACTAATACAACAGCCATGGAGTATTAGAAAGAAACAGCGATAAGAACTTTTAACAATGAAGTAGGGAACAGGTTGAGAGATTAGGAGAACTTGAATACAGATTTTGAGAAGAATTTAAATACACTAACTAAGAATCAAAAGTAGGGTAGAAGATAACAGAAATTCAGCAGATAATAACATAAAATAAAATGAGAAAGTGAAAGAGGATAAAACCATTGGAATCAAAACCAAGAGGCCTTAAAGAATTAACACCTTCAAGAAAGGATTAGGAATCTATACACCAAATCAATATCCCAAAGCATAAATTGTATTAACTAAAAAAATTCTTTCATCCTTTCTTTCTTTTTCACACTATTAGAATCAACTGGAAACTCGTCATGGAAATAAAAATCTAAAATAGATAACTCCTGTATACCTTGCCAATCTTTTGGCCATAACTTTCTCAAATCATATCAGAATCTTGAGATCTTGGACTCAATAGAAAGGAATCTGAATAAACTTTTAAATGAGGATAAGTTTTGACCCCAACAATAAGACCTAAAGAGACAAAAATAGGACTTTAACTTTTCGAAAAATATCCCACCACAATGATGGATTGCCTTAATATAATGGATTTGATCCAACGAAGACAGCCATCTATGGTTCTTAACCCAAATTGGTGTGTTCCTTGCAAGAATAATAGTGAGGCTGCGAGACATTTTTATTCATTTTGTGTTCTCAACGAGCATTTGGAACAATTTTTTGCAAGTATTCATCCTTTATGGGTTATGCCAAAGACCGCGTTGGAAATGACTCATCATTGGAATTCTTGGGGAAGTATGTTTTGGAAATGTCTTGTGTATGGTGTTCTTTGGGGCATTGGAAGGAAAGAAATAGAAGGATTTTAAGGCATAAGTAGAGAGCATGGTGAAATTGTCGATACAATTTAAGAGAGGTGGGTAGCTGGATTATTATCTTGAAGGAATTCAAGGACTTTTCCATGGCTGACTTTGTTAGGGATTGGATTACCTTGATTTCTACGGACACAGACCTATGGTTAAGTCAATCCCTTTATAATGGGACCCTCACCAGTTAGAGTTGTGAAACTTAATTTCGATGGTGCATCTAAAGGAAACCCAAGGTTAAGGGGTTTTGGTTGCACTATTCGTGATTCAAGGAGCCAAATCATTCAAGTTATGTGTGGTCCCTTAGGTGTGTGATTCTATAAAGGCTAAAACTCTTAGTTTGCTTATGGGGATTCGAGAATTAAAATATATGGGTTGGAAACATAGTGGAAGGCGATTCTCTCACAGTTATTGGGTGGTGTAGAGGCAAAGAGGAGGGTTATTGGAAATTGGGGCATTATGTAAACAAAATCCAGGATATTTCTTGTTTTCTTGGCATTCATTTTGTTCATGTTCTAAGAGAGAAAAATTCCTTGGTTGATAACTTGGCAAATTGGGAGGTTGAGGTTTCTTCCTTGTTCATAGGAGGTGAGGTTCCAGTGGACATTTGAGTTTCTTGTGGTTGTGGTTAATTTGTCTTTGTTGTTCTATTGGTATCCTATAGCTGTTTTTAATAAAATTATTGTCAATTATTTTATATATATAAAGGAAAGTCCCAGTGCACAAGGCTCCCACCGCTGCAGGGTCAGATGTATGCAGCCTTACCCCTACTGCAATTATTATTATTATTATTATTATTATTATTATTATTATTATTATATATCCCACCAAGTAAAACTCCTAAACCAACTCAAAATTAAACAAAATCAACCGAATAAAAAACTGAAAGATAATGATCAAAAGTCCTATTTAAACAACAAATGGTGAAACCATGGACTTCTGGGCCTTTTCTTGAGCCTACTAAATTAAATACGACCCACTTCATAGATAGACGTTTTAGGCTCACAATGTTAGCCCACAAGGAAACAAAAGCGATGCGAACATAATTAAAAGACTAATGTATGTGCCACCCCACAATAGGACCAATTTCAAGATGTATGCAAAATATGGGTTAGTTTGAGTGACTTAGGGGCTAGGGATATATATGTAATAAGGCCTTTTTAGCCATGGGGTTTCAGGTTTTTTTTAGTAGGAACATGAAGCAGAAGCATATGAAGTGAAGAAGAAAAAATTAGAGGGCCATGGATAGTCCTAAGTTGTCTAGTAGTTTAGGGATTTGATTTCTATTTTTAGGGGGTTTTACAAGGAATTTAATGTCAAATGGGTTAAATTGTAATAAGGCTTTATGAGCCAGGGGTTAGTTGAAATTAGACATAGCTTTAGGTGTTTTTTTTAATTTTTATAAGTGTTTAAAAGGGTTGGTTGTACAACACCTTTTTGATCACTACTTGGGATTTTTTAAAAAGTCAAAATGGGGCCCATCTTTAGTTGGACAACAGCCACCAAATAATCCCATTTTTTGACTGATTTTTTTATTGTGGGGCCCATGGTTAAGCTGGAAAAAAATCTCCAAAAATTCCAAATTTTGGGAAGAATCTTAGAGAATCATTGTGGGGACCATTAGGTGATTGACATCTTCAAGGAATCCTAGAGTTTAGGAATTTATTATTAGGGTCTTTATTTTGGGATCTTTTATGATTAGAAGTTTAGGAAAGTTAGGATTTGTTTTCATTAAAAGGTTTGGTCAATGTAAACGTCCTAGAATATTGGGAGATATAATTAGATTAGGATTCTAATTTTGTTACTTTTGTAAGACTCTTTATAGGCCATATGATGCAGCATGCATGTAGGATAGTGAGTGTGTGCTCTGCAGATAGGAATAAATTGATAAAGTAATAAAGAAAAATAAACAAAATTTCTACTCGCAAGTTCACATGCTAATTCAGGCAATTCTTCAAATTAGGTTCATATGCAATAAAGGAATAAGGGAGATATTCAAAATTGCACCAATTATCGTGGGATCAAGCTTATGAGCCACACAATGAAATTATGGGAGAGAGTGATTGAACATCGACTAAGATGTGAAACTAGAGTGTCTGACAATCAATTTGGATTT